>SKCR01040468.1:0-118833 GCA_019454045.1 Zanthoxylum bungeanum | reverse complement strand
TTGTATAGTTTCTTGGGTTTTATGAATGTTTTTATGTGTTTTATTGTTATTTTGCAGATAAATAAAGTTTGGGAAGTATTGGAAGCAATTTGGGGCTAAAACAGAGAAAAAAATGACAAATGGGTATTTTGGTAATTTGGTCGCGACGCCTAACATGCGCGGATTCTGCTAACATGCACCGGAGACACATGTCACAATCTGAGAAGTTTGCTAAAATGCGTCGTGCTAACGTGCGCCGTGCCACTTGTCACAATCATATGGTGCCGACAATACGCGTGCCACGTGTCATCTTCATATTCGAAGGCATCCACCGCGTGCCAGGTGTCTGCCATGTGTCATCTACGTGTCCGCCACATCAACTGTAATACCAAGTCAATGTGCCACGTGTCGCCACATCATCATTAGCCAATCACCGGTCGCCATGTGTCGTAATTTTATTGGGCCGACAGATTCTGCGTGCCATGTCAGCAGTCAACAAGTCAAACCGCTTGCCACGTTAGCAAGACAACAATCCCACATGCGTTTGACCAGTCAACACGTCTGCGCGTCGCGACGCAAGAAGGAATTTCCCGTCGCGACGCGTGGCCGATCAGATGCCTATAAATTGAGGCCATTTGCAGCTCATTTGATTTCGTGCTTTCCTTAGGGTTTTCTTAGACTTTTAAGGGTAACATCTATTTTTGTAAATTATTGTAATAATTAAATTATGTATTTTTTATTTTTTATTTTTAATTTAATTTTAATATTTAATTTTTCATTTCTTTTATGTTTTTCAGTTAAATTTCCTCTGGGGTAAAAAGTGAAACATTTAATATAATTATCTAGGTTAATCTCACTTAATTATGATATTTAAATTATAATTTAACCGAGTTAACTTATTATATGGTCGGTTTAAATATAAATTATTTTACCGCCTATATGGCTGGTTTTTATGTGACAGATAATTACCGCCTATATGGCTGGTGTAGTTGGACTAAATGGATTACCGCCTATATGACTGGTTTTAAATGTTTAACATTATTAATTCCTGAGAAAGCAGAACAGAAAATAATTTATATATTATAATAAGTGAGATTCCTATATAAAAATATTAAATGTGGATCATTTAACCCCAGCATTGTCTTTTATTCTAGGGAAGTGATGAAATACAATATTCACATACTTAATAATTGATTTAATTATATTATGGTAATTCTTTAGTTTGTTTATTGAGTCTTAAGCTTAATGCTTCTTGTTGCTTGATCACCAATAAGATTGATGTGGTAAACTTAAAATGAACTTAGAAAAGTGATTTTAGGTTTAAGCCTTAGATTCAATAGCTCACAATCTTCCTTGAGGATAAATAACCATTTCATAGATTTCCTTACATGATAGGAATATACATGTCGGGCGTGGGTAGCCATAATTGGAAGTTGAACTTAATGAATTCAGATAACTTGGTTAACATAGGAATATGATTAATTGGGTTATACTGGGTATTTGTGTCTGACTATCGGAATAGGCTTTTACATAATTTTGTGTTCCAGGTTAGCAGACTGATTTATTACACATATATAAGAGAATCAATTCATCATTAGAATAATATTGTGTGGAATCACAACCCTATATATTTATGTATTTTGTTTATTTTCCTTAGTATTTTATTTAAATATTTTATTTATTATTCAGCAAATCCTCATTCAACCAACCAAAAGCAATCAGTCTCTTCTCCCTTAATTAGATACTTGTAAATAAATAGTATCAATAATTAATAACAACAGTAGGAATTAAGTCATTGTGGGATCGATATTTTTATACTACTTGAACGATACATGCGCTTGCGTTATACGCGTGTGATTACGCCGGTCAAGTTTTTGGCACCGTTGCCAGAGACTTATTTTTCTTGAGTTATTAATTTTGAAGCTATCTAATTTACTTGTATCTAATTTTCTTGTTATCTGTAATTTTTATTTCTTTCCTTTTTTTTTCCGGTGGTTGACATGGATCTTTATTGGGAGATAGAAAGATTATGAGCTTTACTAGAAGAAGATACACCCCAATTCAAGGAGCAAACAATCCAGTTTTCTGAGGCATGTTGTCCAGCCCAACAATTATCAATGGATGTCAGAACCAATCAATTCTACATTTGCTCAACAGAACGAAATGAGGAGATGTGTAATATGTGATGGTAACCACCCGAGCGATCAATGTATATACCTTTCAGAGTGGCAGAATTATTGGAATCATTCAAGATATGAAGAACCATCATACTTCCATCTTATCCACCATCCACCTTTGATCTTCATCAATAACCAGAACCATGAGAGGAAGATCAGATGACTGACATTCTCAAAGATTGGTTCAAGAAGCAAGATGAAAAGTTGGATACAATGCTTGAATCAGTCCAAAATCATTTCGAAAGTATCCAGAGACAATCAACATCCATTCTGAGACTGGCAGAACAAACGAGACAATAAATAGAAAATCAGAGCTACATACTTCAAGGAACATTTTCAGATGACACTGATGAAGCCTTCGAGTACCAAACATTTCACGATTACACTTTAATTGAGGATGAGGTTGAGCAGTATCAACAACCAGAGGTATCAGTTCAGGAGCCCAAACCAGCAAAGTCTCTGTTTGATTTTTATTATTCAGACTCTGATGAGGATGAAGAAGCTGAGTTGTTTGTACCAACTGCATCAACAATTGAGGATGAAATTCTGTATCCTCAAAATGAAGATCTTGGAGCATATATAGCAATGATGTTTGAAGAAGAACTACCCATACCAACCATAGAGGATAAAAGCTTACAGATAGAGACATCTTTACATCCTCCAGTTGAAGATGTTGGAGCATTCATTGCATAAATGTTTGAAGAAGATCTATCTGAGTCAGTCACATCAACCTTAGAGGATGAAGATCTAAAATCAGGCACATCTTTCTATCCACAGGTTGACAATTATGATGCATGCATTTCACAGATGACAGATGAAGAGTTGAACAAGTAAATTTTAAAATACATCTGTGAAGAAAAGGTGGAGAAGAAAGAAGCAGAGCAAATGGAGGAGCAATTTAAAGCACTTGAGCATTCAAGAGAAACATCAATGTTTTGGGGAGTAAAAATCAAAGACATCACACATAAGCTTGACAGAATGGAACTTCCATTCCAAGTCAAGCACCATACGAGACTTCCTGATTTTCTTTCTTTCTTTTCAGGAACCACTGGAGCGACAAAGAATAAAAATGTGGCACAAGCATTGAATGGGACAAAATATTTTTTGCCACTTTACCGTTGGAAGAGACCCTTCAAAAGCAACGCTCATGGGATTGTCTTTAATCGGACATCCAAAACGACGCTAAAACCTCCTTGACCAATATATTTCAGTCACGTCAGGCTAAAGATGAAAAATTCAGCGCTAGTAAGGAGGCAACCCATGCAATAATTTTATTTATGTATTTTATTTTAATTTTTACTGTTTTCTTTATACATGTTGTAGAATTTTTAATTCTGTGTTATTTTTGCAGGAAAAATAAAGACGGAATATTTTAGGACAAAGCAAGCCAGTGCAAGCGGGATTTTCACTGAATAAATTTGACAAAATCGCGAGGATATAAAGTTAATCCAGTATAGACGGCTGAGTAAGGAGTCATAAGCCTCAAAACACAAACCCTAACCATAGAAATTGAGCGTCGCGACGCAAGAAAAATTTACGCGTCGCGATGCGAGTTCTACAGCAGCCTTTAAACCAGCAGCCGCCAGTCAATTTTTACACTTCTCACCTTCATCTTCTCGATATTTCCTCTCAAAATTCACCAAATCCAGCCAACTAAACACCGAAATCTTCATCCAAAATCATCAAAACTCACCAAATCAAGCGAACAACCTCAAACTTCCATCCATCTCCTTCGATTTTCCTACAACCGAGACCCACAAGTTTCAAGATCTGGTTCTTCAAGGTAACATTTCATCACTTTCATCGTTCGGGATCTGAGTGTAACAACTCGTATTTGGTAAAATCTATCCTTAATCTTCATATTTTTTTTAAAGTTTCTGGTTAGAAAGATAGGATAACCAAAAATTGAAGGAGTAATTAAGTGTGTGGGTTGTTAATTTGGTAAATTTTGCTTAAAGTGAATTGAAGGGTTGAGAACTTGGAAGTTTTGGCAGTGAGAAATTGGCATATTTCTGATTTGAGGATTGAATGGTCGATTGAATTTCGTAGAATTGGGGGCGAAGTTTGACATTGTTGTGATTTTTGAAGTGTTAGATTTATGGTGAATTTGGGGATATTTTGAGATTTTATAGGAGACCTTGTCAAAATTTTTGAAACTGCAAAATGGCTCCAAAGAGATCTAGGGCTTCAACATATGCCGGACCGAGTTTTGATGTTTCTAAATTTGTCTCGGCAGACGCAGAGAAGAGGTATGAAGATGGAATGAATAAAAAGGTTTCTATTATGAAGAGGGGTTTTGAAATCAACCCCGGACTACTTCCTGAGATAGATATGGTAATTGCTACCAGACAATGGCATAAGCTTTGCCAGTAGCCTCACCCCGCTTTTGTTACTATTGTACGTGAGTTTTACGCTAATGCTTACGAGCATCAAGTGTATGTGGTAATTGTGAGAGGACAACGAGTGAAATTTGATGCATCAACTATCAATTAATTCTATGGGTTGGCAGTTATGGAGGTCGATGAATATTCGGTGGTAAGGGAAGATATTGACATCACTAATCTAAATGAGACCTTGTGCATTCCTAATGCTGCGTGGGTCATGAGTAGCAATGGGGAACATTTGAAGATGAGTTCTAAGTTGCTGAAACCTGAAGCTAAAGTATGGTTCCACTTCATGACAAGAACTTTGCTACCTGGGACTCACATTACTTATGTCACAAAGGAACGAATGATTTTGCTGTACTACATACTGGAAGGCTACACAATCAATGTTGGTCAGCTGATTGCTACCAATATAGTTTGGGCTGCGAGATCAACACAGATGGGCCCGTTATATTGTTACCTGATTTCATCTTTGTGCACACTAGCCAAGGTCCCTGTTGACCCAAGAGAAGAGATAACATAACCCATGACTGCATTCACAGCCCATATCATCCAGCAACTTCGTACAGAGAGACAAGCTCCTACCAGATCATCATCTTCTACACCTGCACCACAACCACAACAACCACTTCAACCACCACACAGATCATCCCATCCTCGTACCTTAACCCAACGAGTCACAAGACTGGAATCTCAGCAGGAATACATGGTTCGGCTGCTCCAACAAATGGCACGACATATGGGGATGCAAGATGACCAGTTTCCACCATATCCAAATATCGACAGCGATGAGGAGGCTGATGATTGAAAAACTTAGGTACTATTGTTCCATTCTTTTTAATTTTGTTTTGTAACGCATTGGGGACAATGCTAGATTTAGGTTTGGGGGTGAGGGTTATTTGTTTTTAATTTTTCAATTCCGTCCAAATTTTTTCTTTTTTTCTGCATGTTATGTGTTTTATTTTTGCAATCTTTAACTTCTGCATTTTGTGTGTGTTTTGTGTGTTTTAAAAAAAAAAAAAAACCCAAAAAAAGGTCCAATGATTTGATTGATTGTTTAGTTAAAAAGTTTTTGGAAAAGATAAATGCTAATTTCACTTTTATCCCTATTTTGAATTTCATATCTAGGTCAGACTCGTGCGCACTTAAAAAATAGTTTTGTAAGCAGTTAGATAATAAGGAATTAACAAAGTGACTAGTTAAAATAATCGGTGGTTGATGAATGACCGTTTGCCTGAGTTTATGTTTCTGTTTACAATTATTTATTATGTGAGGTATGTAAAAAAAATAAAAATAAAAAACTAAACCAAACAAGTGCTTGTGTTAGTTTATTAAACATCCGAGATCCGAGTGATTAAGTCCGTAGGGGTTTTTTAACACCTAGTGCCCTAAAACCATCTGGTTTGAGAACCACTGATCCAAAGATCGTGACATGGATCAAAGATGTTGTATATAAATAAAAAAAATCAGAAAAATCACATACCTCACCTGTGCTGATTGTAGTAGACAGAATAATTTTAGATACTCAGGTTGGTTTGACCCATTAACTACTGAAAATTGAGACGAAATCACCGAGTTGAAAACTTAGAATCAAAGCTGTTTATAGAATTATTCACACACACACTTTCAGTCTGATTTAGATATTTCGTTCAAAAGAATGGATTTTAGTTGAAACATGTGTTTTGAAGGTTCCTCTAACTTTGATACTAGACATTCTATGAGGACGTTATTTATATATCTATTATTTTCTTTTCTTTCCTCTTGTCTTTTTGCTTTTGTGTGCATTAGTTTTATTTTCATTTTGCTTTTGTGTGCTTAGTTTGACGTTTGTGGGTATCGTTACTGTAAACCCTCACGAGACTACAACTCGTCCACTAGGGACACCTAAGGGTTTAAAGGCTTGTTGCATACGCTAAATGCAACCGTGATCTTTACGAAAGTGGCTTAGTTTAATTTTATGTTTATGTTATTTTATTGTTTTGCTCGAGGACTAGCAAAATGTTAGGTTTGGGGTGTGATGAGTGGTACTTTGTAACATCCCGCCTAAGCCAGGATGCTACCGGCAGGAGACAGGCTAATCCTGTCTCCATAAGCCTCTGACTCTTGACGAAAATTCGGCATGACCTCTGCTAAAAGTCATGCAACCTGGATCAAGTCCAGCATCTCAAAACAACTTATAGGGCCCATACACAATACATCACTAACAAAAACAACTCAAGACATAATATAATTGGGCTCCATGCCCGAAAATACGAATAAACAAAAACTTTAATAATAAACTTATACACTCAATTTCTTTCAGACACTCCCAAGACCTGGTGACTGGCTGACTGTAACGCTGCTATCCGACTCCTCAAGCTCCAACATCTGTGGTTGACCGATCAGGTCACCAACCTGCAAAACTCAAAACCACTATTGAGGTGTGAGTCATAAGACTCAGTAAGTAACCATGCTCATTCCTTGAACGACAAACACATGCAAAGTTTATTTCTTAATCCATTAATATCTTAAAATGTCTATGTAATCACACATAATTACCACTTCTGAGTTAATTGTAAAACTCTTATCTATGTTCAAATGTTACTACATTTTTACTAATTTTCTTTCCTGAATCACACACACAATAACATTTTGTTTTCTACTAATACTTTAAACATTTATAATATAGTCATTAAATTCCATAATTCTATCTACTGTGTCAAGTCCTACTACGTTTCTGCTGTGTTTACTCTGATACCTTCCCACTTTTCTATATACTTGTTTCTAATCTAGTTCTGACTTTTATTATAACTATCTTTCTTTGATATCATTGAAATATCATCAAATCGGTTTATTAAAATATTCTTTCTATTAAACATCCAACAGATTAAAATCAGCCACATAAATATGTATATAAAACCATATGATCATACTTCAATATCATAACAATTGTTCCTTCCATGTGAACGTATAATACACATAGGCTTTAATCACAAATATATATATGTAATCATGCTTCAATGTTAACTACATGCATCTCAGATGAATTACTAACATATATAGTTCATATGCACGTCGTGTATACTATATAAAACTTTAACATGCTATGCTTTTTAGAAAATACTCTTTGAAAACTCTTTCTGAAAAACTATTATCTAAAAGTTTCTTTCTGAAAATCATTTGCTGAAAACCTTACTTTTACTTTCTCTTTCTGGAAAAGCTCTTCTGAAAACTGTAAACTGTATTTGGGTGTATCTTCTGAAAAACTGGCGCATAGGGGCGTTACGTATCGCCGTCCCCCCATACGCCGTAGAGCTAGATATGCAAATCCATGACATTGGGGCGTTACGTATCGCCGTCCCCCAAAGCATGCCATACCTGCCCTGAAACTAGTGGTCTTGGGGCGTTACGTATCGCCGTCCCCCAAGCCACAACTAGAACTGGGGTTGCAAATCTATGCTACCGCCCAGCTCTGAACTGGAGATCAGGTACACGATCCTATGCCGCCATCCTGTCTCATAAACTAGGATCTAGGGGCGTTACGTATCGCCGTCCCCCTAGTCCTCTACATGTGCACATGTCTCTGAATCCGTCAATTCCACTGTCTCTCAAGTTACATACTGGGGTGAGTTTTTTTTTTTTTTTTTACCTCATGCCCCGAAAAGCATAAAACCATATACTGTACCTCAAAACTGTAAAAACATTTTCTGAAATGCTTTTCTTCCAAAAGTCTTTAAAACTTTTCTTTAAAACTCTTTGAATCTCAAAATCATTCTTCCAGCCCAATTATGAAAATCATGATGCACAAACATACATATGTATTTTATGCTTTCACTAATCACCGCTATACTTTATTATATGCTTACCTCATATTATCATATATGTTCATGCATATGTTCATGCATTCCCACAAATTAATGATATATGTATCCTACTTCCCTAAATGCTTTCATCATAGACGCTCAATAAGTACATACTATTAAAGTTACACTAATCCATACTAATACATACACTAACCATATCATCTTATAACATTAGGTACCATGTACTTATTTATTCACAGCCTTATTTATCATCTCCATACAAATAATATTGTTTTATTATAAAGCATGCGACTTATACTTTACCCCCATTTTTTTTTTGACAACTTACATCACATACTCATTTAAATTACTTTATAGTTGTAAACCTCATTACCCATATATATATATATTAAGGTAACTTTTCATTACACACCCTTGCAAACAGAAAAGTTTATATTTATATTTAGTCATACAAATTCTTTCTATAAGTCATTCACACTTTGTCATTTCATAAAGCTATATATACTAACATTTTCACAACTCCCAATCCATTGCCATTAGGTTGTCAATCCTGCCAGCAGAATTTTGATTAACTAATTAATATGCAACATACTTCTTTATATTACGTGTTTCACGATTAAAGTATAAATGAGCACTATTTAAAGTGAGTTCAAGAGTTGTGAGACAATTATTCCAACAACCACTCAACATCTATTTTGGTAACTATCTGTCCTCATCAATCCTTCTTTTTGTATAACCCTCAACCTAATCCTTTGGTTAAATGAAAGGCTACAATATATTTACTAAACCATCTATTTACATACCTGACACTAAAATCAGTGAAATCACATTTCCAGAAACAGAAATCATCCAACTACTTCTCCTGTCACTACTAATATTGCTTCTGTTCATGCCACAATCACTACATTTCTCGTTACTGCCACAATCACAACTCAGATTTTATGAACATATAATTACATAAGTATTAATTAATTTACTTATTAAAATTCCGGTTTAATCATTCAACAAAAACCCCCAAATTCCTAGGGTTTGCTACTGCCGATTTTCCCCAATCCTTCAATCAATTTCGTTTTCATCCATTTACTCTTTTTTTTTTTTATAAATCCCATAATTAACAATCAAAATTAAGTGTTCCGATATGCTTATAATTATCTTATTTAACCCTATTTCTCCTTGATTCATCAGTTTATCCAAACATTTTGAAACAACACAAGCCCAAGGAAATCATTATCATAGATTACTTACTTGGATTTCCTCATGCATCTATAAACACTGAAGCTGTTGAACTGAATTAAACTCCCTGGTTTTTTTTGGTTGTCTCATTCTTCTTCTTCTTCCTTCGACTCTCTCCCTCGCTTCCTGTCTCTGCTCACTGCTTTCTGCCTATGCTCCTCGGTCTCTCCTCTTCTCTCAGCGTATCTCTTTATTTCAACCTGGGCTTTCGTCTCTCTTTCTCTCTTCTCTCGTCTCAGCACTCTCTTTCTGCTCTCACTTCTCTCTCGATCTCTCTCTGTTTCTATTCTCTCTGTCTGAATAAACTGCTATGTGTGTGTTTTGCTGCTGTGTGCGTGTAAACTAAATGTGTGTGGTGAATACATAATACACGTGTGTGTGTGTATTATAAACATGTGTGGTGATAATTGTTTAAATGTGTGTTGTGTCACGTGTGAGAGAGTGTAGGAACTTCTAGAATTTTTTATTCACTTGTATGGCTATTATCAATTTATCCCTCTAGTTTAATTATTACTAACTTATAATTAATTTATCGAAAAGTTCCCATTTAATAATAGAAATGGACCCCGCGTTCGGACGCGGCCTCACAAGCGAAAATAAATTTACGCAATCTTGTTAAAATAACCCGGTCGTTACATACTTATATCACTATTTCCCACTCATTTAACCTAATATTATGTATAGTTTCTCGGGTTTGGTTTTATGAAAATTTGATGTGTTTTATTGTTATTTGCAGCGATAAATAAAGTTTGGGAAGCATTGTAAGCAATTTGGGGCTAAAACAGAAAAAAAAATGACAAAGGGTATTTTGGTAATTTGGCATGTCACGACGCGCAAGCCTTCTGCGTCACGACGCCTAACATGCGCCGAGTCTGCTAACATGCGCCGAAGACACATGTCATAATCTGAGAAGTTTGCTAAAATACGCTGTGCTAACGTGCGCCGTGCCACGTGTCACAATCATATGGAATATACCTGTCGGGCGTGGGTAGCCATAATTGGAAGTTGAACTTAATGAATTCAGATAACTTGGTTAATATAGGAATATGATTAATTGGGTTATACTGGGTATTTATGTTTGACCATCGGAAGAGGTTTTACATAATTTCGGTGTTCCAGATTAGCAGACTGATTTATTACACATATATAAGAGGAATCAATTCATCATTAGAATAATATTGTGTGGAATCACAACCCTATATATTTGTGTATTTTGTTTATTTTCCTTAGTATTTTGTTTTAAGTATTTATTTATTTATTCAGCAAATCCTCATTCAACCAACCAAAAGCAATCAATCTCTTCTCCCTTAATTAGATACTTATAAATAAATAGTGTCAATAATTAATAACAATAGTAGGAATTAAGTCATCGTGGGATCGATATTTTTATACTACTTGAACGATACGTGCGCTTGCGTTATACGCGTGTGATTACGCCGGTCATAGCATAGCTATTCATTATAGAATTAGTAATATGTTAAATCCATCGGCTCGTGGTACACTGTAGAAGTGAGTTTTAAGTGTTATTAAAAGATTACTAATAGAAATGTCGACGCGATTATATCTATAGAGATTTGACATTTATATCTATATCTCTGGAATAATCGGCCGGATACCTGTTATGGAGGGATTATAAGTATGCAATGACCTCGACCTGTATGATTTAGAAAGTTTATCCGTGTTCGTCATAATTTACGGGTGGGTAATTTATGGACAAGAAATTGGGATTTCGTGACGAATATGTCTGAACTTAGAGAGTCTCACTTATGAAATATACTCATAGAGTACTAGAGCAACTTTTAAGAATAATACTGACAGTTTATAAGTCGTTTAACGATTAAAACGAAAATACATACGATTGGGATCTTTCGGTCATTTGTTAAATGTAAAATTGTGATATTTGACATATAATCAATATATGTATTTTGATTTTTAATGTAAATATAATACATATATTTAATTATTTGATTGTTTAAATGTTAAATGATTAAATTAATTAAATAATAAATATCTTATTACTTTATTAAAGTAAGCAAATGGCCATTTTTGATTGGATCAAATGGTTGATTTAATTGAAATATTTGTGGTTTAATGATTTATAACCACAAATTTATTAAATCATTTTCCATTTAATTAATTGAAACAAAAATGAAATACTTGGCTAATATTTTTCCCCATACTTTCGGCAATACTAAGGAAAATATATAAGTTTTTTGTTGTCATTTTGTTTCATAATTTTAAGTTACCAAAAACATTACAAAGAAAAGGTTGAGAGAAAAGTGAAGAAACAAGGTAAAAGCTTGAGCAAATCTTGGAAATTTGTAAGTTTTACTAACTTTCTTCAACTTAGAAATTGTTTCTATGTTCTAGGCTTCAACATGTGTAGATTATAATTTTCTCTACTCTTTTAATCTTCTTGTAATTGAATGGTTGGGAACTTGATAGAAAGATGTTAGCATGTATGATTATTAAAGTAAGCTTGAAATGAGTTTATAAGCTTTCTTTTGATTATTTGATAATCAAGTTTTCATTCTAGAGTTGTTAGGCCACTCATTGATGACCGAGAATTGTTCAAAATGGTTGAGACTTTTTGGTGGTGTAGTAAAGGTTGAATTAAAGTATTGAATTTGGCTAATTTGGTGTAATTGGGTCTATTGGATTAATTTATAAAATTAGAGTTCATAACCCTTTTCAAATTTGAGGCTTTTTATATATGTGTTGTGTATTGATGTATATATGATGTATATTAAATTTGGTGTTGATTGGATTTAATCTTGAGTTATTTTGAATTAATTGGACCAAATTGATCAAACTGGAAATTTTTTGGTGTAGTAGGCAATTGTAATAAAATTGAAATTTTTATTGCAATTTGTATTTTCATGTATAAGACATGTATAAATCATTTTGGAATTGATTTGGAATCACTTAAAATTATATTTGACAATTTGAGGACCAAAATGAACAAAATACAAACCTTTATGGGCTAATCGGTAATTGTTAAGAAATATGATTTATTGGGTAAAAATTTCATTTTTTAAGTATTGAGTAATTGAAATAAATGAGTTTATTTTAATTGCCCAAGAAAAATTATTAAAATCCAAAAATTTTGATTTTTCGCATTCCGTTGCGTTACCCTGAATTGCCCCCAAACCCCTACAATTGTATGCCTATATGTTGATAATATGCTTATCATGGGACCAATCCATAAAGAAAATATTGAATTCGACCTTTGATATAAAGACGCGGGAAAATATGATGTTATCTTAGGAATTCGAATTCAAAGAAGCAGTGATGATTATATTCTCAACCAATCACACTATGTAGAAGCAATTCTTCAAAAAATTTGATATTTGGATAGTAGTCTGTCTAAAACTCATTTTGATCCTAAGAGTACATTAAAGAAAAAATATTGGGGATAGTGTGGCACAACTAGAATATTCTCGTATAATTGGCATACTACAATACATCACGAATTATACTAGACCGGACATTGCCTACTCTGTGAATAGATTGGCAAGATATAGTAGTAATCCTTCAAAGGATCATTGGATGCTTTAGTTAGAGTATTAAGATACCTAAAATACTGAATGAAGTATGAATTACATTATACAAAATATCCACCAATTTTGGAAGGATATAGTGACTCCAATTGGATTTCTAATGATACGGAAAAAGCAACAAATGGATATGTGTTTACACTTGGAGGCGCTGAAGTATCTTGAAAATCACAAAAACAAACGTGTATAGCACGTTCAACAATGGAATCAGAATCATAGCCTTGGATAAGTCACTGAAGAAGTGGAATGACTAAAAAATTTATTGGAAGATATTTCGTTGTGGCTCAACACCTGTGACGACCATATGTGTCATTGTGAGTGCATGGTGCTATTGGGAGAGCAAATAGCCATATGTATAATGAGAAGTCAAGGAACATAAGACGTAAACATAACATTATAAAACACATGCTCTTGACTGGCATTATTTCCATTGATTTTGTAAAATCAAAGGAGATATTGCAGATAAATTAACAAAGGTTATACCAAAGGAACAAGAGTTATATTATAGAGGGGAATGGGGTTTAAAGCCAGTACAATGAGAAGTAACTTAGAGGAAACCAAACTAGCAATTTGAAAAATCAAAGTCTAGGTTCATTGTGGAAAACTAGCTCGGTAAAACTCAAGTAATAGAGCATAACGAGTTGCTCATTCCTATGATAAGAAAAGTTATGCTACCTATGACGATAAGGATGAATGATTAATCATTCTTAAGACACTAACAGAAGAAGAAATTAGTATTTCACAATACTTATAATCATTGTGTCACCTATATAGGAGTAATGTGGGGTTGCATTTATGAGAATAAAATGTGCTAAATTTTCTAAAGCTCCTATGAATCCAGGATTGTTAGGACCAAAATGAACGCAACCGTATAAATCGAAAAATATCGAAATTTGATATATGTGATACTTATTGTCTTGATTTACAAATTATGATGAACATTTCAATATCTCCTATAAACATTGATTCATTGGTAAATCCAACAAGTACTTACTAAGGAAAGTTTAAGTTAAAAGACACATCTTATGATGTATATCGATTTTATGTTTTCTCAGGATCATGCTATGTACAGTATCGTCACTATTTGCTATACACATATGGGGTATTATAGGAAATTGTGTAGCACATATGGGGAATAGATTGTATGGTAGATGAAGAGTTTATAAATGTTCTCTAAATATTTATATCAAATTGGAAAGCAAGGCTTGAGCTTGAGTTTGGATGTGTGGTATGCATGGCTATTAATTAATATAATATATATATTAATTATTCAAAGATGAGCATTGGGCCTTGGGGCTCTTGGGCTCTTGTGATTCCTCAAGTGTTTTGATGCTTTTAAACGTTTTCTTTATTTTTATTTTGATTTTGAATCAGAAAGTTGTGTCTGATTAACACACTAATTCTGATAAAACTGAAAATATTTGGGGAGCAGTAACCACTTATTTTCATTCATTATAAATAAATATGAAATAGAAAAGACAAATATAAAAGAATACATAATAATGAATTTTTATAGAATTTCATTACCACTAAACTTACTGATCCTTGAAAACGAAAAATCAAACATCCAGTAGATCGCAAGGGGTCAAAACATCCAGTGTAGATTTTCGACTTGCAGATTGTTGTATCTGGTGGCAGACGTCCAAAAATTACAAGTACAAGAGTATGGGCGAATTTCTGCTATAGGACAGCCTCATATGCTAGCCTCAATCTTTACAAGTCAGTGTGTTTATTGATTTTTGTTACTTGAATTGTAAGTTTCGATTTTGATTTGTTTGTTGATAATTTTAATTACTTGCATTGTAATTTTCAATTTCGAATTGGTTGTTGATATTATCTAAATATATATTCAATATATAATTACTACATTCACTGTTTGTTCTTCAACTTATTGGATTCATATCAAATCCACTTAATGTTTTGATTATTCACTAGTTATAATTTTCAAGCTTCATAAGCTTGATGAATCAATGATCTCAAATAAGCATAATATCATCGAAAGATCCATGTAACCGACCTCAATTAGTGAAAAAAACTTTATTTGGTTTGGTTTGATTTATATTTTTGCTCTCCTTTATCATATGATTAACAAACCAGAAGGGGACAAAATTTATTTGATCTAAAGGTAGTTTCATGGTAGCAATCACATTAGCAAATGAATTAGGGTCCGCTAGTGGACCTTTGAACATGCACATTCGGCATCATTGTAGTGATTTTGTGAGTTATTATTTTATTTACTGTGAAAATGTTTTAACACTTGGAATATAAAATAAGGATATGACCAAAATGGGAAATTCATGATTTGTCTATGTGTCTTTTCTCTCCCAGAAAATGGAAAAAGAAAAAGATTGTTCCTTTCTTTAGCATTAAGATGCTTTTTTCAATCTTGTCATTTTTTCTTTTGCTAGTTTGGTATCTTATTCTTTCCTTGAACCAATCTATTTTCCTTTGCTTACATTTACTTTTTAAATGATTATTCCCTCATCATTTAACTTGCTTTTTCTTTTACTTGAATAACCATTTTCAATCTTACCAAAAACATTCATTTATTCAAACCCAATTTGTAAAAAATTCAAAAAGAAAACTTATGTTCATTTAACTTGATAGTTTATTGTGTTGCTTGGCTTCTACATGCAGATTGTTTTTTAGTTTCATTTACAAGAAGAAAACAGGTATATTATTATCTTCTTATTATCAGAATTATCTAACAATAAATTCATTTTATTAATTTTCTATTCCATGATTGTTAGATAGAGAAATTTTTTCTTTGAAAGATAGCTTCACGGTAGCAATCTCATTAGCATTTAGCAATATAATTGTGAGTACAAGCAGAGTGACCATCTTGGTTATATATGTGTTGTACTGACTCTTGCTAGCTTTAAACACATTTCTGTTTGCTGAACTCATGAATCTGTAGCAACTTTTTGATAATCACCAAATATGATTCAGTTCCTTGATTGGCAACACTAGTAGAGTACTTACTGTTAGTTTTAATGAATTTAAATAAATAAATTGACTTTAAAGTTTTGAGGAGTTACAAGAATTTAATTGTGGAGAAGTTAAAAAAAATTAATAATAATTATTTTTTATTGTTTATGTTACAATTAGTGTATAATGAACAATAACAACCAATTTACTCCCTGTCAGTTTTTATGGTGTTTTGACCTTTCATTCTACATGGATGATTTATTATGGCTAACGCTCTTGTCGTTCCGATTCCCTTTAAAAACAGATTTTGAATCTGAAGTCTGTAGCTGTATCTTCCTTTGTTAAGCCTGCTTACTCTTTTGAGTTCAAAAGTTTTCTTCTTTCATTTCTTCTTCGTATTCGTATTCATTATTCTCTTTCGCTATTTTTTTTTTGGATTAAGAAAACAAAAAAAGATAAATAAAAAAAATGCCTGCGTTATTTGACAAGGGTAAAGGGAGAGAGTACCCTGAAAACCTCACTCCATTTGTTTTAGTAACTTGTATCGTTACTGCCATGGGTGTCCTCATCTTTGGTTATGATATTGGGTTTTCTGGTGGTGTGTTGCGTGGCGGTGGCAGCCGGTGTGGCTGCTGTTGTGGTGTTCCGACAGAGGGTTAAGAGAGATGGCAAGTGTGGGAAGGTAAATATGACATAGTGAAGGAGTTTGAGCAGAAGTGCGATACACCTGCCGCTAAGCTGAAACAAGTGGCTGGTGCTATGACTGTTGAGATGCATGCAGGGCTTGCATCTGAAGGTGGCAGCAAGCTCAAAATGATCATTAGTTTTGTGGACAATCTCCCAACTGTGGTGTTGTTGGGTGCAGGGACTTACATTTTGGATATATTAAACGTGTCTGTTGTTTGTTTTTGAAAACACCGTATGTGGAAATCACTTAAACAAAATAGTTTAGAAAACCCCCTAATTAGATTTTTTGATGGTCCCGAGCAAATAATTTTTGGGTTTGAATATACCAATCGATTTTGTGCAAAATCGATTGAGACAATATTTTTCTGGACTTGTTTTATCCTGGGGACGGCGAGACTGACATACTGTTAGAAAAAATTATGGGCAGAGCCGCGAAACGTCTTAAAGAGAACGACCTAGTCCGCGACTCAACCCAGTTTCACTTTTTGTATCCTTGGTGAACGGTAATATCTATTTTATTTGTGCAAATTGTTCTAACAATTTTAAGACGAATTCGATCTGCCATATTTGCTTATGTTATGTTTTACTCTTTCTTATGGTGCAAATATAAGTAAATTATGCATGAAATGAATTTTAAGGGAGTTGATAGGCTTGTGAGAAAGTTGGCTTTACATATAAGATTAATAGAAAATATAAATTTTATGATTTATATGAATATATTTTCTATGAAAAATTTCTTTGATATTAAGAAATAGTGGGGGCTCGACCTCCAATAATAAATTGGAAATAGTGGGGGTTCTACCTCTAATATTTTACTTATGGTTTTAAAATGATTGAAAGTGAAAAATACATGCATTATAAAATTTGAAAACAACATGAGAAATTTTTGTATATTGATATGTTTATTTTTTTTTTTCAATATACATGTTGTTAATTCTGTTCAAGTTGATGTTGTCTTCTAAATTTGTTTTGAAAAAACTTAGAAGAAACTAGTGTAATTCTCGAAATTAAATTACTAGGTCAGAAAAAAATGGAATCTAATAATAAATTTGCATGTACTCCTTATAACTCTAGTGTAAAGTTGTTCAAGAACATTGGTGACAGTGTTAGATAATTTGAGTATGCGAACAACATTGGTAACTGACGTTATGTTTTGATTACACTAGACCTGACATTGCATATGTCGTAAGATTATTATGTAGATTTATTAGTAGACCTGGTATGAGTATTGACAAGCTATTGAGAAGATTATAAGGTATCTGAAAATGACCATGAACCTAGAATAACACTATCAGAGGTTTTCCACTATCGTTGAAGGATATAGCGATGTTAATTGGAACACCCTTTTGGATGATTCCAAAGGCTACCAACAGATATATTTCCTTGAGTTTGAGATGATACCACTAGCATCAGCTTGTGAAGAAGCAGCTTGATTAAACAGCTTGCTATGATACCCCTTTATGGGAGAGTCTGATACCAGTTGTCTTGATCCATTGTGATAGTACCGCGGCTATTACAAATATTCAGAACTGTTCTTATAACAGTAAGAGATTGTAGATACACAGTACAGTTAGAGAATACCTCTCTTCTGGAGCTGTAAGAATGGATCATGTACGGACTGATGATAATTTAGCTGATCCTCTGATAAAAGGACTAGCAAGAGAGAAGGTATCCAATACTAGAAAAGAATGAGACTATGCCATTAGACGATTACTCATGATGGTAACCCGACCTATAGACTGGAGATCCCAAGAAACAAGTTCAATGGGTAATAACAAGTTATAAATTAATGAGAGTTGAATCATGTTAATAATCTACGAGTTCCATTCTGAGAGCATGATATCCTGAAGCGATGAGATGATGAGTTATTTAACTCTTTATTTATTTTATACTCTATGTAGAGTGGAGTACCTAGCTACAAGATAGACACACCTATGTGAATGTAGAAGTGTTGCCGCTTCTTATGAAACTTTTGACAAAAATTTCTAGAGCATTCACCATATTGGGATATACGAGCACGGCCGTCATGCTCGGGCTTTTTCGACTACACCCTGAAAGATTTATGTGTGCAACGTTGTCAGAGATAGAGTTCAAAACTACGAGTTACTCTAGTATACTCTGAATCGTCAACACTATGTAAATGTTCAAGTCGAAAGACACCTTTATTTATGCACGGCCTTATGTTATATTGCTCGATGAAAAATATTTTATTAAAATTCAAGTGGGGGATTGTTAGTTTTAATGAATTTAAATAAAATAATTTGACTTTAAAGTTTTGAGGAGTTACAAGAATTTAATTATTGGAGAAGTTAAAAAAAATTAATAATAATTATTTTTTATTGTTTATGTACAATTGTGGTATAATGAAAACCAATTTACTCCCTGTCAGTTTTTATGGTGTTTTGACCTTTCATTCTACATGGATGATATATTATGCCCAAATATGAAAAAAAAAAGTTTTTAAAAAAAATTTATAAAATAAAATATAAATTACTAATATATCCCTAATAACGGTAATAAAACGGTTATATTTAGGGACATTTTTTGTATCAAAAAAATTCTAAAACTCTATAAATAGGATTCATTTTTCATTATTTCAATACACCAAATTCTCAACTATCTCATTTTCTATAATTTTCTTATTCTCAATCTCAATTCAATACAATTCTCTTATAATCTTATTCTCAATCTCAATTCAATTAGTTGTTAATTTGTTATCATTCGCAAATCGTAATTATTCAATTTTCTTATTTTTCTTCCTAATTAGATAATTATTTATCTACAAATTTCAATTTTTCTACTGAAAGTTTAGTTAGTAAAAATTTTAAAATCCTTGAATGGTGGAACCGACATCAAAATATATATCATGTTTTATCAATAATTGCTAAAGAGGTATTGGCAACACCTATTTCCACTGTTACGGTTGAGCAAGCCTTCAGCTTGGGTGGCAATATATTGGAAGTTAGGCGATCTCATTACATCCAAGCACTCTAGAAGTAACAACTTGTGTGGATGATTGGACTCGAGCTTATCTGAGACAACAAGAAGATGCCCCCGATAATTTTGAAGATTTGTTCGATAATGCATCTGCAAGTGCAACAACAAGTGCAAGCGGAACCGGAGCCGAAGGATCAACTGATAATGATGATTGATAATTGTAAAATTATAATTTACAAAGGGGATATGTCTTAAAATTGTAATGGAACTACGTGAGCTTTGATTCCTCTCACCCTTAGAGGATACGTACGCAACTTAAATTTTTAAAAATTTAAGCTCAAGCTCTTCAATGTAATAATTTTATTTATTTATAAAATTAATCTCATTTATTTTAATTAATTTTCAAAATTTTAAAAAAAAGGTTTGGAACCGAACCGGACCCGGAACCGAACCGGTCGGTTCCGATTCGATTCAAGGTTCCGGTTCCACACTTGTGGAACTGAAAATCGGCCGGTTCGGTTCGGTTCCGAATCGAAACCGAACCGCCGGCCGGGTCTAATACCTTTTGCCCTGGTTCCAGTTGTATGCGCATTAATTTCTCATCATATCTCTTCTTGCCCTTTTCTTTGTAAAATTTGGCATCCTCAAAAGGTTGATTATGAAATTCCTCCAATTCATTGAGCTGGTGGAAATTTTTCTCTTCTATTGCTTGTAGTGCAAGAATTGGCTTTTTCAGTGCAAAAGACGCTTTATCTTCACGCTCCACAGGCAATTGACATGTTTTAAGTTTGTCAGTTGAACTTTACATTGCATTGGAGTTCTGAATGGTACTGTATATCACATCAAGTCTGAAACATTCCTCATTCTTTTCATCTTCTGGGAAATTCATGATCTTGAAAACATTGAATGTTACTTCTTGGTCCTGTACCCTCATGGTTAATTATCTTTTTTGTACATCAATAATGGTTCGACCTATAGCCAAGAACGGTCTCCCAAGGATGATTGGCACGTCTGCGTCTTCCTCCATATCAAGGACAATAAAATCTGCTGGGAAAATGAATTTGTCAACTTTGACCAGCACATCTTCAACTATGCCTCTTGGAAATACGAGCGTTCTATCATCAAGTTGTAGAGAGACTGAAGTGGGCATTGTTTCTCCAATCTGCAATTTCCTGAAAATAGAAAAAGGCATCAAGTTAACACTTGCACCTAAATAACATAAAGCCATACCAAAGTTATGTTCTCCTATGATGCATGGAATGGTGAAACTGCCAGGATCTTTCAACTTTCGGGGAAGCTTCCTCTGAATGATGGCGCTGCATTCTTCTGTCAATACTACTGTTTCGTAATCTCCCAATCTCTGTTTTCGTGAAATTATGTCTTTCATGAATTTGACATTGCTGGGCATTTGTTCCAAGGCTTCGGAAAATGGGATGTTGATGTGCAGGTTTTGAAAACCTCCAAGAAACAAGCAAAATGCTTGTCCAGTTTGTTTTTCTGAAGTCGATGTGGAAATGGTGGAGGTGGAGTGATTTGATTTTTTTCCTTTGCTTTTTTTTCCTCCATCTGTTGCTTTGTTTCTTTTGGAATATCTTCAATTGTTGCCTTGATTCCAACATCTTTGTTGATTTCAGTACCACTTTTTAACATGATGGCATGACATTGCTCATTTCCCATGTTCCTTGGATTTGGTTCTGTGTTGCTAGGAAGATTACCCGACGGTCTGTAACTCTGAGCATTGGCCAGTTGTCCGATTTGATTCTCCAGTGCCTTGATGGAAGCAGATTGGCTTTGAAATATAACATCATACTTTTTTAACTGAGCCAGCACTTCTGCTATTCCTGGTTCATTTGTCTGCTCTTGGCCTTTGTTATATTGCTGAAATCCAGGTGGTGGATTGTTCTTTTGCCCTGAATTGTTGCTCCATGAAAAATTCGGATGATTCCTCCACCTTGGGTTGTAGGTGTTGGAATATGGATTGTTCCCATGTCTGTTGAAATTATTGACAAAATTCATCGTCTCTTCAAGTTGGTTCGGCTCTGGTGCTCATCCATATGGTGAACTTGTGGATCCATTAGTAAGAGTCTCCATGAATTTGCATATCTGATCCAGCTTGGCGTTGACTGCTGTATTGACTCCACTTTCATAAATTCCTGCAATTCTTTGGATCATTCTCCTTTCTGTTGGCCACAAGGAATTACTGTTGGCCATTTCTTCGATTAGGTCCCAGGCTTGATCTTCTCATTTTGCCATTAAAGCTCCTCCAGCAGCAGCATCGATTGTGGTTCTCATCATCCAGAAAGTCCATTATAGAAAGTTTGGACTTGATGCCATTTTGGAATCTCATGGTGAGGATATTTCCGGAGCAAATATTTGTACCTTTCCCAATCTTCGTAGAGAGTTTCTGAGTCTTGTTGCACAAAGGATGTGATGTCATTCCTCAGCTTTCCAGTTATGGCTGGTGGAAAGTACTTTGCAAGAAATTTGGTGGCTAAAGTGTTCCAAGTTGTGATGGAACCTGCTGGTTGTGAATGTAGCCAAGCTTTAGCTCTGTCTTTCAAGGAGTATGGGAAAACACGCAGTCTCATTGCTTCTTCAGCATCTCGGTTGTAATTGAAAGTGCCGCAAACTTCCAGGAAGTTACTGATGTAGGCATTATGATCTTCAGTTGCATTCCCCCCAAACTGAACTGATTGCTAAATCATTTGAATGCATGTTTTGATGTCATCCGCATTGGCTGGTAAAGGAGGAAGTACAATACATGAAATTAGTCTGTCAACCACCAGAATGGTTCTGTCTCGAATGGGAATTGGTGGTGCAACCTCCAAAGGTTCAGGTTCCATGTTGACTAAAGCTTCTTGGCCTTCACGCCTTTCCACTCTCAACTGTCTGATGGTTCTTTCAATCTATGGGTCAAGTGGTAGGAGTTCAAAGCTTCTGGTTCGTCTCATGTAGTTTCTGAGAACCTGAAACACAAGAACACAAAAACAATAAATAAAAAGCGATTAGATAAAAGTAACGTATCTAACCCCAAAACTAATAGTGAAAGATAAATAAGTCCCCGAAAACAGCGCCAAAAACTTGACCGGTGCTTACACACACGCGTATAACGCAAACGCACGTATCGTTCAAGTAGTATAAAAAGTATCGATCCCACGAGGACTTAATACCTAAGCTATTAATTTTATGAGGTCAAATGATTACTAGTATCTAACAGGTTGATTGATTGATTTGAAATGGTGAAGATTTTAAATTTAAAAACAAGTAAATAAAATTGCACGAAGGTAGGTTTAAGAAAATTCAATATTAAAAACTATCTAGGGTTGTGATTTCTTTCAATATCATTTTAAAGATGAAATGGTTATTTATGTTTGTGTAATAAATTAGTTTACTAACTTGGAACACTAAATTATGCGAAAGCCTCTGTCGATGGTCAGACGCAAATACCCAGTATAACCCAATTGAACCATATGTCTATGTCAACCAAATTACCTGGATTCATTAAGATTAAGTTCCAATTATGGCTACCTCCGCCCGACAGGTATATGTCTATCTTGTAAGGAAATCTATTAAAGGGTTATCTATCCTCAAGGAAGATCGTGGGCTATTAAGTCTAAGGCTGAAACCTAAAATTCCTTTGTCAAGTTTATTTTAGATTTACCAGATCAATATTATTAGTGGCCAATTAACAAGACGCATTAAGCTTAAGACTTAATAAATAAACCTTTAAATTACCCAAACTATAAAATAACCCCTTATAAACCGGTGATATTAAAATTCATCACAACCCCAGATAACTAACTTAGTTACGACACATAACTAGGGCTAGTAAAAAGATAAAAGTAAAAGACATAAAGTAAAAATACTGAAAAGTAATTGCGGTAAAGTAAAAGCTAAAAAGTAAATTACAATAAAAAAAAATGCTAAGGTAAAATGATCAACTCTTAATACTACTAATTTAGATATCTCCATTAATATAATATATTAACTTGTGATTATTTTACCAACCAGCCATATAGGCGGTAGCCTGATTAAGTCAAATTAAGTCCAACCAGCCATAAAGGCGGAACCAAAATAAACCTGCCATATAGGCGGTAATAAAATTTAATTACCAACCGACCAATTTGGCGGTATCCTTGCTTAGTCAGGTTTAAACCACTTTAAAATGAATTATCAACTGACCAATATAGCGGTATCCTCATTAAGTCAAATTTTAAATAGTGAATATATTATATTTAATGGAGATTAATCTAAATAAAATAGTAAAAGAATTACATTTCACCCTAACAGGGGGAAGTTACCTCCTCACGTTGAATAGTAAAACTGTAAAAGTAAAGAAAGTAAATTATTATTATTACATAACATAATTAAAATTTAATTACAAAACTAAAATTAAAAGAAATCAGATAGAAAACGCCATATTTACATCAGAAAATTCAGAGAGGAAGGTACATCTGAAACTGAAATTTTGAGCTCGATTTATAGGCCCCAATAAGCTCCCCGCATCGCGACGCCAAGTTTGTTCTTGCGTCGCGACGTTATGACGTGTCAACGCGTGATTGGCCGATTCAGATTCTTATCTGCTGACGTGGCGATTGCGGATAATTTGATTCAATCATTGTGCTGACGTGGCGCTGACGTGGCACCACGTGGCGAAAGGGATTGTCGGCACCGTATGATTATGACACGTGGCACACTGTGATTGGTTGATGATGACGTGGTGATGACGTGGCACTTTGACTCGGTCAACCGGTGATGTGGAGGATGACGTGGCTGACACGTGGTGACACGTGGTGATGGCGATTGTCGACACCGTAGGATGATGACACGTGGCACGGCGCACGTTAGTAAAGTCAAACTTCTCAGATTCTGACACGTGGACCCGGTGCACGTTAGCATGGATCGGCGTACATTAGGCATCGCGATGCCAAACGCTTGCGCGTCGCGACGCGTGAAATGACGAAAATGCCCTTTTATCCATTTTTCACTATTTTAGCCCCAAATCACCTCTAGAGAGTCCTGAAACTTTATTTATTACAAAATAACACAAAACACATCAAAATATTCACAAAACTCAAGAAACTATACAAAATATTAGGTCAAATGAGTGGGAAATAGTGATACATTTACCACTCATCAGATGCATGCATGACTTGCATCTGAAGGTGGTAGCAAGCTCAAAATGATCATTAGTTTTGTGGACAATCTCCCAACTGGGATGTTTTTGGGTGGAGAGACTTACATTTTGAATATATAAACGTGTCAGTTGTTTGTTTTTTGAAAACACCGTATGTAGAAATCACTGAAACAAAATAGTTTAGAAAACCCCATAATTAGATTTTTTGATGGTCCCGAGCAAATAATTTTTGGGTGTGAATATACCAATCGTTTTGTGCAAAATCGATTGAGATAGTGTTTTTCTGAGCTTGTGTATCCTGGAGACGGCGAGGCTGACATACTGCTAGCAAAAATTCTGGGTCCCTACACATGTATTTTTCATTTTACCTTTAAACGACTTTATAAATAATCAATATTATTTATAAATGTTGCCCTAGTGCTCTACGAGTATATTTCATTTGTGAGACTCTCTAGATTCAGGCATATCCGTCACGAAATCAATTTCGTGTCCACAATTTATCCACCCGTAAATTATGACGATCACGGATAAACTCGCTGAATCATACAGGTCGAGGTCATGGAAAATATATAATTCCTTCGTCACAAGTATGCGGATTTATCCAAGAGATATAGATGTAAACGTCAAATCTCTGTAGGGATATCTAGTCAACTATTCTATTAGCAATCTCAAAAAGAACATTCAGAACTAACTTTTAAATTGTACCACGGGCCCATGGTTTTATCTGATTGCTAATTATATGGACTACATATGCTCTGATACACAGAACTGACGGATCCTATCTCGATACACACAGGACACCCTGAGGATCTATCTACACCCAACGAACAGGCGGAGGTCTGATCTAAAAAGATCAGTGACGTGACTGCCATCTAAGTATGGAAGATGCTCATGCGCCCACAATGGTATCTCAATTCGAAGAAACAAGTGCTACTCAACCCGATAAGATTCTTATTGACGTTGGTGTACCATCCATTAAGAATCTTTGGTGAGTCGTTCAGTGTTTATCCGTTATAAACACCTACACGTCTATACTAGTCTCCAAGACTTATGGTTCATTGAGAAACCATTGGAATCATATATTCCAGTATACGACATGTACCGGTCTCAATGGGTTTACTATACTGACCAAGTAGTGTAAACCTTGACCAGAAACTGTCTGAGAATGACAACGTCATGATACTACCCAATGTCTGTTGCGACGCTTTTGCAACAGTATCATGACTAGTCATTATAAGGTCATTACGTCTTTACCATATTAAAAGATACATTATATTATAGAAACTGCATATATTATTCATAATAATAACGTTTTACATAAGTATTCATAAAGAAATACAACCGGGAATTGGCGCTCTGAGCATCAACCCCAACACATTCACCATGCTGGGATATACGAGCACGACCGTATTGCTCGGGCTTTTTCGACTACACCCTGAAATATTTGTGTGTGGAACGTTGTCAGAGATAGAGTTCAAAACTACGAGTTACTCTAGTATACTCTGAATCGTCAACACTATGTAAAGTTTCAAGTCGAAAGACACCTTTATTTATGCACAACCTTATGTTATATTGCTCGATGAAAAATATTTTATTAAAATTCAAGTGGGGGATTGTTAGTTTTAATGAATTTAAATAAAATAATTTGACTTTAAAGTTTTGAGGAGTTACAAGAATTTAATTATCGGAGAAGTTAAAAAAATTAATAATTATTATTTTTTATTGTTTATGTTACAATTTGTGGTATAATGAACAATAACAACCAATTTACTCCCTGTCAGTTTTTATGGTGTTTTGATCTTTCATTCTACATGGATGATATATTATGGCTAAAGCTCTTGTCGTTCCGATTCCCTTTAAAAACAGATTTTGAATCTGAAGTCTGTAGCTGTATCTTCCTTTGTTAAGCCTGCTTACTCTTTTGAGTTCAAAAGTTTTCTTCTTTCATTTCTTCTTCGTATTTGTATTCATCATTCTCTTTCGCTATTTTTTTTTGGATTAAGAAAACAAAAAAAAAAATGCCTGCGTTATGGGATTTGACAAGGGTAAAGGGAGAGAGTACCCTGGAAACCTCACTCCATTTGTTTTAGTAACTTGTATTGTTACTGCCATGGGTGTCCTCATCTTTGGTTATGATATTGGGTTTTCTAGTAGTGTGTTGTGTGGCGGTGGCAGCCGGTGTGGGTGCTGTTGTGGTGTTCCGGCAGAGGGTTAAGAGAGATGGCAAGTGTGAGAAGGTAAATGACTTAGTGAAGGAGTTTGAGCAGAAGTACGGTACACCTGCCGCTACGCTGAAACAAGTGGCTGATGCTATGACTGTTGAGATGCATGCAGGGCTTGCATCTGAAGGTGGCAGCAAGCTCAAAATGATCATTAGTTTGTGGACAATCTGCCAACTGGGGTATAGTTGGGTGAATGGACTTACATTTTGGATATATTAAACGTGTCAGTTGTTTGTATTTTGAAAACACCGTATGTGGAAATCACTGAAACAAAATAGTTTAGAAAACCCCATAATTAGATTTTTTGATGGTCCTGAGCAAATAATTTTTGGGTGTGAATATACCAATCGGTTTTGTGCAAAATCGATTGAGACAGTATTTTTCTGAGCTTGTTTTATCCTGGAGACGGCGAGGCTGACATACTGCTAGCACAAATTCTGGGCAGAGCTGCGAAACATCTTAAAGAGAACGACCTAGTCCGCGACTCAACCCAGTTTCATTTTTTGTATCCTTGGTGAACGGTAATATCTATTTTATTTGTGCAAATTGTTCTAACACTTACTGTCTTTGAATGGCAGGACTAGTGCGTACTGAGATATGGCTATCAACTTGGGACTATTTGGAGATAGGCTGAGAAGGCTATTAGCTGGTGAAGAAGGCACGTTGACAGATGCAGCAAAACAACATATTCAGAAACTTTACTCTGAGACTGAAATCATTACTTCTCGGCTGAGAGTCTTTGAATTCGAAATAACATTGCTTGCGATACAAAAAGAAACTCTTAATCTATTTTATCCCCCAGAGCTTCAGGTCATCATGGAAGAAATCAAATGCTTTGCTTATGAATCTGACAACGTCATTGACGCATTTGTTATGGGTGAAAGCAGTTCCAAGGATCCATGTGATGCTCTGCTTGGACTTCAAAGCAAATTCATTGACAGTAAAAAAATGGTAAAACGTTTTGAACACATCATGGCTAAAAATGCTGGTTGGATGAAAGGCATTAAAAAGGAGGCCTGGGAGCAGAAGGAATCAATTCAAATTCAAGCCCGTGAGAACAAAGACACATTAGATATAGACAAAAAAATGGAGGAGTTGTTAGATCTATTGATAGAGGGGCAACCTTCGCTCTCAGTAGTTGCAATTGTTGGTAGCAGAGGGTTCGACAAGGCTGCTTTGGTTGAAATGGCTTACAACAGTAATTATGTGAAGAACTATTTTGATTGTCGTGCTTGGATGTCCTTCCAAGGTAATATTGTCAATCAGGTTTTGGATGACATTATGAAGTCAGTAATGCCTTTATCTATGTGGTTTGAAATCATGGATAAAGGTAATGAATTGAAGATAACCATTCTTCATGATTACCTAAGGAGCAAGAGGTATTTGTTCATGTTTGAGTATTACAGGGGACAAAATATATTGAGTTATCTTAAAGAAGTTCTTCCGGATCACCATAATGGAAGTAGATTATTAACCTTGCTCCTTGATATTGACTTCCTCGAGCAGTGTCGATTGGAAAATGGAGAGAATATTCAGGTTGATTTGATCCCCACCGGAGGACCATTATTAAGAGCAACATACCAAGAGTGGCCTGCCTACATCTTATACTATGGAAGCCTGTCATTTCAGGAAAATTTGGAAGAGGTAGACTTTCAATTATTTTGGGGGCATGTCATCTCTGTCTCCATGTTACCTCTCTATTTGAAAGCGTGTTTCCTCTACTTTGTTGTTTTTCCTGAACGATTCGAAATACCCACGGACAATTGTATCGTTTATGGATAGCTGAAGGTTTATTCCAGATAACAGCGAACAGACAGCTGACAAGTACTTGACAGAACTAATAAGTGGTGGCCTCGTTCAAGTGAAGAAGAGAAGATCTGGAGGTACGATCAAAACAATCTACGTTCCTACAATTTCATGGTCTGTATCAACAATTATTGCTCTAGGGACTGAATTTATCTTTTGGATTAATTTTAAATATCTCAATGATGCAACAAGGAAAAGTTGTAAACGTCTATCCTTCTTTGACTACCCGACTACTTTTGCTTCTTTAGGCATCATGACAAATACCTTCATTCTTTGTTGCACCTCAACTCAGCAAGAGAACTTGTTGACCCCATAGATTGTGAGAGAATCTTTAGAAAATTAAAATCCTCAAGTTATTGGACTTGGGATCTCTAGTTCTCTCCACTTATCCGACAGGAATTGAACAGTTAGTTCATTTGAGATATTTAAAGTTAAATATTCCTTCCCTCAAAAGCCTTCCTTCGTCATTATTGTGCAATCTTCTGAAACTTTACACACTAGACATGCCCGTGAGTTACATAGATCATACGGCTGATGATATTTGGAAGATGAACGAACTCAGATATGTGAATTTTGGCTTAATCACACTTCCTGCATATCCGGGAAAATACTGCAGCTCTCTGGAAAATCTCAATTTCATTTCAACCCTACATCCCAGTTGTTGTACCCCAGATATAATGGGCAGGCTTCCTAATCTTCGAAATCTCCGAATATGCGGAGATTTAAGTTACTATCAATCTTTGTTGTCCAAAAGTCTCAGCAGGCTCAGCTGCCTTAAATCCTTGAAGCTGGTGAATGAAAGCAAGATGTCAGGGCTCTCAAAAATATTCTTAGTTGAATACATATTCCCTCCAATTCTAACCCACCTGAGTTTGTCAAATACTGAACTAATGAATGATCCCATGCCAACACTAGAAAAGCTTCCACATCTTCAAGTGCTCAAACTAAAGCAAAACTCCTATTTTGGTAGAAAGCTCGCTTGTGGCTCAGGAGCTTTTCCAAAGCTCAAGGTATTGCATTTGAAATCAATGCTATGGCTAGAAGAGTGGACTATGGAGAACGGAGCCATGCCGAAACTTGAATGCTTGGTGATCAACCCTTGTGCTTACTTGAAAAGGCTTCCTGAACAGCTTTGGTGCAGGAAGGTGTTCAACAAATTGGAGTTGTGGTGGCCTCAGCCAGATCTGAGACAAAAGCTAAGGGACTTCGAGGATAAGGAGCAGTATAGCATGGAGTTATATCCTATTGGAATCTGACTGTCATGGATTGAAAGGGTGTAAGTCTTTCTTTTAATCCAATATCTTCAACATTTAATATTTTATTTAAGTTCATATACTTTATTTTCTCTCTTTTGTGGATTTGCTAGTTTGTAGCTGCCTCACTTATAATGCTCATAAAGATCGTGATGCTGCTAATTTGCGTCTGAACATAGACTTAAGTGACCTATAAATTTTTTCACAGTTTCTGCTGCTCACACCAATCATTAAAGCCATTGTGCATTCATTGTTGACTATCATAATACCTGTAGTCCAATCTAGATATAAGGTAGTCAAATCATTAAAACCTGTGATTAATGCATTAAGACTATGGCGATTGCAGAACAATCTTATTACACGAGAAACTTGCATTAGCATGATCACGAATATATCAATATCATATCTTTGACCATAAGGGTAGACACTACCCACATCTTAGGTCATTCAGTTGAGATATAATGATGCGAGAGACTTTATCAAATGAGAACCGTATACAGAATGAGTTCTTATCATTCCTTCTCATTTGGGAATGTTTATTTCACTACGTTTGCAGGTGAAATCAAAGCGGGAAATATCATAACCACTGCTGGCGTTTCAATTGCAACCGGAATCCAGCATAATACTTGTAGTCATCACTTCAGCTGTCTATGCATAAATTAGTCCTTGTGATGATGGATGCAGAACATTGTTTGATTTTCTTGTTTTAATGGATTTGCTACGTGCAAATAATAATGTCATGTGTGGATTGATATTGTGTTCGAACTTGATTAATTGTTGTACTTTTTTGTTTCGGATTTGCTGATGTGTAGTCTATTTGTAGGTGTTAATTCATATCATGTGCTTGAAATTCAGCATATATGTATGGTTTCGTTGTACCAAATAATATTTATATGCGAAATTGTTTTATAAGGACAACTTTGCATTATGGCATTGAAAGTGTTTTGAAAGTTTACATAATCGAAATTTCCGAATATTAATAATAAATTATATTATATTATTTTATATAATAATATTTCAATAGTTGTCCCTATAATTATTATTTTTAAAAGAGTTTAAAAAAAATTAAAGATAAATTAAATCTTAATTTTAAACTACCTAGTACAGAGCCCGTATTTTGTGCGGGTTAGGCATATATTATTGGAATTGAAATTATAAATATTTCGAATTTTATCGGTTTTATAGTTTAAATAAGACAATTGATTTACTTAGACGTAATATTTACGTCTAATTCATTTGGCTCTCAGTTCTCAAATAATATTATAATTCATTATGCAAAAGGTAATAATTAGAGTTTGCATCTTGAAGCATAATAAGTAATAAAAAATTCATGAAATAAAAAAATTATAAAAATAATTCAAAATAAAATAACAAATAATAATATCTGAAATCCAAAAAATTGACTAAGAATTTTGGACCGTTACTTTTTATGTTTCTTATTTTAATAAGAGATTAAATTTTTATATTGTAATAAATTTTATTTTAATTTAATAATTTAATAATAAAAATTAATTATAGAGATTTGGTGTCATATATATTTTTTTATTTTAATAGAAGATTATATTATATCTTCTTATTATAATAGAATAAAAAAAAAAAAAAAAAGTTATCGTAAAAAATAGGTGTCATGTGACGCTATAAGAAAACTTCAAAATTTTTAACTTATATATACTCACACACACAGACATACAGTCCGACACCAATCCATACTTTACAGTCCACATTCAACTAAAAGGCATAAGATTTTTTTGTCTTTATTTGCCTTTACAGTCCACATAAAGTCCACATGAATCTTACTTGAGCCTGACATACATACATACATACATACATACATACATATATACACACACACACATATATATCTGAGATTATATGTGATATTATTCAAAAATTAATCGGATAATATAATATATTTTCCTATTATAATATGGTCCATATTAGGAGATTTATTAATTTTTTTTATAATTTAATAGTATTTTTTTTAATTATAATATTATAGTATAATATGTTTTCTTATTATAATACAGTCTTTATAAAATTATAATATCTATGTCTATGGTATTTATCTGGATGCCCATGACGGAAGGATTATACGTATGCGAAGATTAGTGTTAAATGATATAGTTGTTGATTTATTAAAGTTGATTTTAAAGTCGCATATCACAAATTATCATTTATGCCATTTGATACTAAATGTACTTTCAGACTTAGTGCATAAGTGTTATACACAAGAGGATTTAAGTTTGAAATTAGTTGTAACACTCTGCCAGAGGCAGGATGTGATGGAGTTGGTGCTTGGAGTGTCAATCCGATTTGTACATTTTATTATTTATTAATAAAATAACTACATTTTCCATTTCATACCTTATTAATGGTATTGTCATTATGCGTATTAAATTGATGTATAGATATGTTAAGAATGACATCGACCTTAGAATAGTTTTGACATTAGGTGTAAACTATTCTTAAAATAAATATTCATAGTCGTTGATTTTGGAATACGGTCGAATTCCTATAACCTAGAAGACTAGTGATAAGTGCGGTTTATACCCACTTATTCCGGCATCCTCAGCCCATTATTTTGTTATGTTTCGTGTCATTTAATGTCATTTGTAGTTTATTTTATGTCTTTTTTTGTAGGAATCATTAGAACATCAAGAATGGAGAAAATATGCGTGTTTCAGGACCTATTGGGAGCATCGGACTCGAGAACAGGCAAAACCAGCATCAGCTGTGCACTGAATTTAAAAAGGCTATAACTTTTGATCTAGAAAGAGTTATGAGACCCATAATATATCGATTTGCATGTACTCAAAGAGATCTAGATACTCATACAAAAATCCAGAGATTTTGGTGCCGCGACGCCAATCTACCAGCGCCGCGTACCAGAAATATTATTTTTAGGATTCTTAGATGTTTAATGACCCCGATGCTCTATTATAAATACATTAGTTCGTCCAAAACTCAAGGGAGAGGCTAATTCACAGCACAAAACACCAAAAACAAATATTTTTAGAGATCCACAGAGGATGATTGAAGAGCAAAAAGAGGAGACGAAGGCGGTGAAGTCCGAAGAGGAAGAGATTCAATTCGAGTTTTATCTTCTTGTTTATTTCTTAGAACTCTGATGATTTCCATTAGATTCATGACTTATTTATCATTGTTTTTATCTTTAGTCATGAAGCACTCCTTAATTCTAGAGGAGGATGATGTAATTGATGCTTGAACCTATGTGTTGTTTTGCTATTTTGATTATTATAAAGTTTGATTTAAGTTTATTTATATTCATTTGAGTTTAATATTTTGTGTTTGCTGGCCACAAATATGATGATACATGTTTGAAATCTATCACTCGAGAGAAGGGATTTTGAATAGATCTAGAGAATATAACCTAGGAGTTTTATAGAGTTCGAGAGAATATATAAGTTCATTTGAAGTTGTTAATATAGAATCACAAAGCGTAATGAGTCGTTAACTACTAGATTTTTATAGAGATATCGAAGTCTGTAGTTGATGATATTTTCACTAATGCTCGAGAGAGGGAGTGGATATTTTCGGAGTCTTGACTTATAAACAATATAACTGAACAAGGATTAATTGGCATGACAAATACATAGTAGATAGTTAGGTGAAATCAGACTCTAGAATCTCAATCGTATTAGTTCCTCATATCTAATTATTTTATATTTATTTATTAAAATCTTTATTATTTGTTATGTAAATAAAGTTAGGATTATCAATTGCAGTACTTAGTGCGAGTTAACGCAATCCCTGTGGGTTCGACACTCTAAACTCATTTATACTAAAACTTGACACCGTACACTTGCGGTATGATATAAAATATCACAACAACTAGCACATGTCGTATATTGGAATTGGAGTTCCAATGGTTTAACGTGATGTACCGTGAGTTTTGGAAACTCGTATAGACATGTGGGTATTCTTTGGAGCAAATACTGAATGACTTACATGTGATTCCTAATAGTTGGAAGTACACACCACCGTCAATAGGAATCTCCTCGAGTCGAGTAGCATATGTAATCCTTTGACTATAGGATAACATTGATTTTATGCGAGATCCTCCACACTTAGATGCCATGTATGTCAGAAACCATTCATGGTCTGGCCCCTAGATGTTCGTTGGGTATGGACCGATGCAATCAGTTTTCAAGTGAGAAGCAAGATAAGATCCGTCGACCCATATGTGTACCATAAGGGGTTTAGGTATCCATGTGAGTAAAGTCACGATTCTTAAATCTTTGGCCAAAGTCGATCACCTAGGGTGGATCGCATCAGTCATGAAGAATCGTGGACATGTCGACATGAGATGTGCGCCTCGAAAACTTGACGATATATTCTATGTATCCTAAGCACATCTCAGATAGCCTACGACGGTGGGATAGTTAAACATATGTGATGACCTCGACTTGTATAGTTCAGAAAGGTCGTTCGTGTACTTCGTGAATTCGGAAGTGGCCGAATTGCGTACATATTAGCTAGACTTATATGATGAACGTGTCTGAACTTAGAGAGTCCCAATATGAAGTGTACTCGTTGAGCACTTGGGTAGTCGATTAATTTTGATAAAAGATAATATTCTATATTATAATTATCAACTAAGATAATCAAGTGTTATTGGATAACATTAATTATTTACTTTGACCTAATTAGATTAATTGGATTAATTCAATAATTACACAAGGGCTTAATTGTAAAATCATAATTATCTCTATCATTTGAGGATATTATGGTAATTGTAAGTATGTAATAATATGTGGTTTTGGCTTGATTTAATTGGATTAAATCAATGTAGCAAACATTTAACTAATCTATTTCCTAATCCTTGGCTTGATTTAATTGGATTAAAGTAAAGTATGAGACAATGGAGATTAGTCACACCTAATTATACATATTTGGACAAATTAGATTAAGCCCACTTAAAAGTTGATTACAACTTTTATTAATTAAAAATTACCTAAGTTTTGCTTTAAATAGCAAGCTTAAGAAGGTTTTAATTACAAGTTCAAATACAAGCATAAACAAATTCTTGAAAGGTTAGCCTGAGTTAGAGAAGTGTTTAGAGAAGCTTATAAGTTCTCTACAACATTTCATATAGGAAAAATCAAGATTGGATCTTGAAGTGAAGCTTGGAAGCATTGGAAACAAGATTGGATCTTGAAGTCAAGCTTGCACACCTTGGAGGTTCTCCAACAATTTCAACAAATAAAGTTTGTGAAGTTTACATGTTTGTAAAGTTTTATATTCTCATATGCTATGTTTATTTGTGTATTAGATGCATGATCACATAGCTTAATGTTGAATAAGGCTAATCAATTATGTTAGGATACTTTAGAAGTATAAACACAATATGTTTGTAATTAGGTCAAAGATGTTCATGTTGGACATGGAACAATTAATTAGAGTTTGGAACTCTTAATTAATGCTTAGAGCTATGACTACCATTCTAGAATCACTTAACCACCTTTGGGTGACCTAGAATTGTTCACGAGACATTTCTTATTGGGATTCTAATTTGGTTTATGTAATGGATTCAAAATTTACGCAAGTGCGTATTTAGAATAATTTTATTTTTTGTAAAAATATTTGATATTTGAAAAACTTAATTTTTATTCTATAACATGTGTTAATGTTGGTTTTGAAATTAAAATTTAATTTTAGGTGTTTTTGAAGTGTTTAGGGAAGACCAGAAGTAATTAGGGTAATAAACCCTAATTGCATCAGCTCTCTGGAAATTTTCCAGAGAGCTGAGCAATTGAAAACTTTCATAAGAAAAAAAAATAAAAAAATTGGCTGCTATGCGCTCACAGTTCATTCGGGAGTTGCTGAACTCCGATTCAGTCCCGATTTTTTTTAAATACACTCGTAATGGAATATAGTATTTTATTAAATAATTAAAATTACACCCATAATTGATATCCACGGGTTAGACCCATTTCCGCTGCCCGAGGCACCGATCCGACCTAGGGGTTCCACAACAGTCCCAACATGATGCTACCGGCATGAGACATGATTAACCTATCTCCATAAGCCTCCAAATTTACAGAAAACAACATGATGTATCCTAAAATTGGGCTACCTGGAACAAAGTCCAGCATCAAAACGAGACCTGAAATAGACATCACATATCAAAATGACATCAGGTCCACACAAAAGATATCAAAATCAAAATCAACATTTAAGGGCTCCGTGCCCACAACATCAATTACACTTAAGGGCTCCGTGCCCACATCACATACAATCAAATTTTTTACTTAATATATACAAACAATGTGCTCAACACGACAAACAACACAATAACCAAATATCCTAAACTTCTAAAACTTCTCCCATGACACTTGCGAGGGTGACTGTAATTTTAATGATTCGCGTCTCAAGCATGACTTCCAAAGCTGATGTGGTTGACATGTCTGAAGCCAACCTTTCAAAACTACAAACTGGTTTGATGTGAGTTATAAAACTGAGTAAGTAACCATGCTCGTGCAATAAACAAAATATAAAGTCAAGCATACCATAAACTTTTCAACATTACCAAGTTAAAAATTCAGTTTTATCAACTTTGAACTAACCTTTTATCCATTACACATTCCAAATCCTCATATATATTTACATATATATATATATGCCAATCTAAAAGCCAAAACATCCCAAGTACGCAAGACAAGAATTCGAATATCATAGAGTACACTGTATAACATCGAATCCATTTTTATTCAAGTGAAACATACAATCATATATTTATATTTTATCACGAATAAAAATCTTTGATATATCATCAATCGATCAATCAAACAAATTTTCTTCAATTTGAAGTAAACTTTCCTTTAATTTTGATAACCTTGCAATAACTTAATATTTATGACTTATACGCATTCACTTATGTCAGTGTAGAAATCATAACTCATTCCTCTTATATTCATGCAAATCTAATTTCAGAATTCTACAAACACATTATCAGAATTCTAGAAACACATTTAGTCTTTTCCATAATGTACGTACATACAATAAGAAACTTAGCAAACACACTTATAAAATCTTATATTCACACAAGTTTCCAAGTCTTCACTCATTCCCCAATAGCACACACAGTCCATACATATCACGGATTATGTCACACACAAATACACTCAAACATATATATAGTCATTGTGCAACCGACAATAAATAATACATAATAGCCAATACATCATAGACACATGACCAAACAATACATATATATAGTTGGCTTACACATACAATGTTCGTATGTGACTCATTACCTATTTTAGAATAGATATGAGATGAATACCATCCGAACGGATTCCTAACAACTCAACTATTACACCACAAAAAAATCATCACCAATAAATATACACATATCGTACATATCACTGACACAAACTCATCACACGAATTCACATACACAAGCATATAGATGACAAACATTGCTTTATCATCCGAATAGTCATACACATACGTATATACATTAAACATACGAATATACCCATTACTTAGAATTTCGATACCATAGCCTTTTTACAGTTCTATATTCTTTACTTATCGATCAAACATACACCATTTCAGAATTCTTATCTGAAACATTTATACAATATCTTATCAAATATACATTCCATTCATATACATATCCTACCAATCACGTACTTCTTGTTGGTCTCTAAGATCATCCCAAGAACATTTAAAGCATGATAAAAGTGTGAATACAAAAAGAAAGTATAGCGGAATTATACTTACAAAGATCGGTTGTAGGATGTGTTGATAACAAAAACTTTGCTCCTTTTGAAATTGTTCCAAGCTTTCTTTGAATGATGAATCAAGCTCCAAGCTTTGATCTTTGATTCCAAGCTCAATGGGAAAGTTTCCCTAACACCTTTGTATGATTCTTGATGTGTGCTAGCACTTAGAAAAATTCAACAATTCTTCCTCTTGTTCTTGATGTATTCGGCCAAGCCAAATAGGGAGAGAAAATTATTGGTTTGGCGTGAATGAGAAGAAGAGATGTGAGTGAAATATTTCTTGTATTTGATTTTCCAAAATAAAAAATAATGATATACCAAATATTTGGTAATAAGTCATTCACTTTCAACTTGAGTGTAAAACAAGCCATCAACCACCCACCAAATTCCATCACCAAAAAGTTGATCAAAGTGACTAGGTGATGTGACTTGTGGGCCCCACTTGATTCAAAATCCGAGTGGGCCCGCAAACACATCCCGGGCTCAGGTTCGTTAATTCCTAATTAACGAATTTTCCATTGTGACGTAATTAAATCAAATTTAATTAAATAATTATGCCTAGCAAAATTACTATTAACATCGCTCGCGAATTAATTCTAAATTAATTCGTTCGCCCGAATTAAAATCTAAGTTTAATTCCGTTATGAAAATCTAATTTCATATAATATATCGAATATATTATTTAATCGATTAATTCCGAATTAATCGTTCTCTCTCTTCTAATAGAATTTTATCCCAGATAAAATCTTGCCGTAATTAATCCTAGATTAATTTTCTCTCTCTAATAATTAATCCTAGATTAATTATGTTCGAGTCATACGTCATCGGTGAATCTTCGGGAAGCGACCCATGAGATCCCTGGATATGTTGGCAGTAAATCCGGTCGTCGGACTATCCGAACACGTACGTACCTCATACCACGTTTTTACCGATTTACGAGACATGGTTGGCTTCTAGCAAATCGTCGTTCCTACCCAATTCTCCATAAATATTCTTTAAGGAATATATAATCTATAACAGGCGTAGTATACGTAGTATTGCGTTTTGCGATCCAGTATCTGATGTCATATGCAAGGCATGAGGCTGGAATAGTGTCTTCCCCGTAAGAAGCATATATCGGATCACTAGCAACTAGTATAATCGGATAATCATGACCTTGTCATATTATCCCGATAGTTGTAACATAATAGAGAACCGGTTCTGTATCCCTGCGTGATCATCATCTCCATATGACTGAAGTGATACTTTCGTCTTGACATCACACCCAATACACTACGATTCTCAACAAACCCAGAAGAGGCGTACACAGAACCTGTTAAAGTCCCGGACGACCAAAACCAAAGCGTATTGATTATCGCAAGTGCTAGCGATGCAAGTCTCAGGTTAAGACAAAATACACCTACCCTGAAGCGGATTCCCATAGACACATAGTCATACTACCAATGAGATTCCACGGGGTCTACCCAGAGCGAAGCTGTTTCCGTACCATCGGTAAACACAACCTCCTATCACACTTGCATAAGTATCCAATACTTAAATATATGAGAACTATGCTGTTACGGTTCCATAACACGCACAAGTGCAATACTAGTCTATTCTGCATTATTGATGTCCAGTCTCGATAATACTACGACTAGGGATATTTAATGATTAAACCTTTGTGGATTGATATCGTCTCATATCTTATAATCCGGAACTAATCATAAGGACTTTTATCATTTATTTATTCAAGTAATCTAATTACAAAATGATAAAATGCAATTTCCATTGTCACATAGTTAATTTGTACAAAAATCACAATGTCTTTTACAAATAGTGACGCTATGGGTCATAATTGTCCAACAATCTCCTACTTGGCCTATAGCCAGTCAATCAAGCATCTAACACCTGAACTATGTACATGTCGCTCAAACTTTTACTGTGGAATAGCTTTCGTCAGCGAATCTGCAATGTTGTCCTCTGATGCGACCTTCTCGATCTTCACATCGCCACGATGTATGATCTCACGAATCAGATGGAAACGTCGAAGAACATGCTTGGATCGTTGATGAGACCGCGGTTCCTTAGCCTGCGCTATAGCCCCGTTATTGTCACAATACAATGGAACGGGCTCAGCTGCTAACGGAACTACTCCTAATCCAATTAGGAATTTACGGATCCAAACTGCCTATTTTGCTGCTTCAGCTGTAGCAATATATTCCGCTTCTGTTGTTGAATCGGCAACAGTCTCTTGCTTGGAAGATTTCAAGCTTACTGCTCTGTTGTTCAAACAAAATATGTACCCAGATTGCGACTTACAATCGTCTTTATCGGTTTGGAAACTTGCATTGGTATACCCAGTTACCTCAAGTTCTCCATGTCCATAGATTAAGAAAGCGTCCTTAGTTCGTCTAAGATACTTAAGGATATTCTTAACCACCATCCAGTGACCTTCACCTGGATCGGCCTGATAGCGACTACACATGCTCAAAGCATACAAGACATCAGGTCGCGTACATATCATGGCATACAAGATCGATCCGACTGTCTAGTTGAACGGGATCTGACTCATATTGTCTCTCTCATCTAGAGTTTAGGACACATGTCCTTAGATAGAGTGACGCCATGTGACACTGGGAACAGTCCCCTCTTAGACTGTTCCATGTTGAATCTCTTCAACACTTTGTCAATGTACGTGCTCCGGGATAGTCCAAGCAGCTTTCTAGATCTATCCCGGTAGATTTTTATTCCTAGAATAAATGATGCTTCTCCCAGATCCTTCATGGAGAATTTTAATGAAAGCCAAGCTTTCACCGATTGTAGCATGGGAATGTCATTGCCAATAAGCAATACATCATGGACATAAAGGACAATGAATATCAGTGCGCTCCCACTAACCTTCTTATATACACAAGGATCATCCTCGTTTTGTATGAAATCATATTCTTTTATGATCTCATTAAAATGTTGTTCCAAGAACGCGATGCTTGCTTCAATCCATAAATGGATCGATTTAACTTGCAAACATTGTTTGCATGTTTTGGTACGACAAAACTGTCAGGCTGTTGCATATAAACATCCTCCAAAATATTTCTGTTAAAGAAAACGGTTTTGACGTCCATCTACCATATTTTGTAATCGAAATATGCAGCAATAGCAAGCACAATCCGAATGGATTTAATCATGGCAATATGTGAAAAAGTTTTGTCGTAATCGACACCATGTTGTTGACGATACCATTTCGCTACAAGCCTAGCTTTGTACGTTTATATGTTGCCATCCATGCCGGTCTTCCTCTTGAAGACCCATTTGCAACCAATAGGCTTTACGCCTTCGGGTGCATCAACCAATGTCCAAACTTGGTTGGTGTACATGAATCCATTTCAGACATCATGGCATCTTGCCATAAACCGGAGTCGATACCTTGTATCGCTTCCTCATACGTAGCCGGTTCGTTTTCCTCAATAAGATTAATATCCACATGAGGTGAGATCAGAAACCCATACCTCTCAGGTTGTTTTCTGACTCTCTCCGACCTACGCGGTTCTTGTGTATTCGAAGATTGTGGTACAGTCTCATCCCTGATGAACTGTTCATGTTCCGTTAAGGATTTTATGCTAGGAACAATATCACTCCGATTTTCATCGAGTTCTACTTTCCTCCCACTAATTACTGCATTTAGGAACGAGGGCTAACAGTTCGGTGGCACTTGCACTTTTACCGCTAAAAGGTGTTTTAGGCATTTTGCCTAATAAATAAGATTCGCAGACGTCATATGAATTTGGATCAAATCCGTCCATGTACCTACTCTTCGAAGTGTGGATATGCGAGTCTTGGTAATGTGTCCCAGACGACAATGCCACATATAAGTTTCATCTTTGTTACTTAATTTAAGCCTTTTATTTGTTACATTATATGTTTGAAATTGATTTATATTCAAAATATAAAGACCATTATTCACATCAGCACTGCATATCTCCATATCATTTTTATACATAAAACACCCAGTCTTTCTAAATACAAAAGTATAGCCACTTTGGGCCAATAAAGATACAGATATAATATTCCTAGTCAAACTAAGTACATAATAACAGTCTGAAAGATTAAGTACATGCCCCGAGGGCAGTTCCAAAATATAAGTCCCAACGGCCAAAACAGCGATTCGAGTCACATTTCCAACGCGGAGGTCAATCTCCCATGAGGCCAGTCTCTTGCTAATCCGCAGATCCTGCACATCAGTACATATATGAGTAAAACAACCAGAATCAAAAATCCAATTTTTAGAACTAGAAGTAGACATGTTTATTTCTATAACAAACATACCTGAAGCCGGTGCCTTGCCCGCTTTGATTTCCTTCATGTGCGCCTTATACTCCCGGCAGTCACGCTTCCAGTGACCCCGTTTGCCACACTGCATGCATACATCTTGGGATTTATCCTTGGCCTTCCCATAAGACTTTGACGATTTGGCCTTGCCCTTCTTCTTCTTCTTCTTCTTCGTTACACCTCCAGTCGCCTTGGGCCAAGCCCTCGAAGACTGAGATGTTGAAGCGAAGTGCGCCTCACGCTTTTTGCCCTTCAACAGCTCTTTTTCTGCTTCACGCAACATTGCCATAAGCTCTCCAAGAGTATGGTCTTGGTTCATCATATTGTAGTTCATGATGAACCCGCTCCAGCTATCAGGAAAAGACTACAAGATCAAATCTATAGAAGTCTCAGCCTCAAAGGTTATGCCTAGCTGACCTAGCTGTTCAATGTCAGCAATCATCTGTGACACATGGTGCTCAACAGATGTACCATTTGACATTCGTGAGCGAAAGAGCTTTTTCTGAAATTCATACTTTTGCGATCTAAGGTTAGATCGATGAAGGTCCTTCAATTTTACCATCATAGTATATGGATCTTGTTAGGGTTTTAAGGGGGAATATCGGTAACAGCAGCAGAATAGTGGAAAATCAAAAATTTTCGATTTCAAAATTTTTTCTTGGATCAATTAAATAAAATTATTTATTTAATTATCTAATTACAAATTCTGAAAAATTACACGATTCGACTGCTGCCACTACTCAATTCCATCAAGATGGAATCGTGGAAGAATAATATTGAATAAGAATCATATTCACTGAATAACTTTAGAACTAATTGCTTTAAATTCATATGTTTGATCGTATCAAAGATATTTGAACAGTTCAAAGACATGTAATGAATTTTGAGGATAGAGTTCTCTAAAAAAAACTTTAGATTGAATATATTTGAACAAGTCAAAAATGTTCAATCTATGTTTCATCAGAACAGATTGAAAGTTCGTGATCATTTCAAGACGTTCAATATGTGTTCTTTAGAAACAAGTAACCAAGCCAAGTTATGACAATTCATAAACTAAGTTACGAAGTAAAGAAAACTACATTAAGCAATTACAATTTATTAAACTACATACATCCAATGTATCAGTTAAATAAATCTGGTGGTCCAATGACAATCATTGGTTAAATGAGATCTTAATCACCTTCTTGAATACAATATTCATTAAATGGATAAGGATGTGTGGTGTGATCTTGTATCAAACCATCATTTAACATATGGAATAAGCATCTAATGCTTAAGTGATCAAACTCATAAAGCACCATTCTAAATTATTTACTTTTATCGAATAATTTTTCTTAATGTTTATCTCAACGTCAATGACACTACTAGTTATATTTAAAATATATAATAATTATTTATAAAGAACAAGTTACTATCTAATATTCGTAAGTTCCGATATCAAATATCAAAACAATCATTAACTAATATTTTAAATAACTAGACGGGAGATCTGGTATTCAATACCTATAGTTGTAGTATTGTGAAAATCGATATTTTCTATACACAACTATACGTATCTCCTTTCTTTAGCTTTACTATTTGCATTCAACTATTCACAACAATTACAAATAATTGATTAGCAAATTGTGTCAGACACATTGCCTCTAAAGGTCATTAAAGCTAAGAAACGTCATTACTAGATAAACAAATACCTAATAGGGCTTTCTTAATACCAGTCAAGAATCTCGAGACATGAACTAATTCAAGTCAATTCTTACTGCATAAGAAACTATTCTATCTAAAGTATTATATCCTAAAGGGGATATTTATCTAGATTATCTATCATGACTTAAAAACTAAGTCATTAACCATCTTGATTTTTCAAGAAAATCGGATGGTTTAGACCAATCAAATAATATCCTAGTCTAGTAGTATCTAGAACTTATTCTAGAATAACTGCAACCAAGAGTCAAGTCAGATAACATATCAAAATATGTGTTCAGTGAATTAAAAGTTTAATTCTATCTAATATAGATTAAGGAAAACAAACATGCGGCAATTTTCATAATATTACATATTGCTTAAGTTATGGAATATTTTAAACTTAGCAGTGTCTCCCACTATTTTACGTAATATCGTAATCCCCAACGGAAAAATGAGAATTCAATAATTAAATCGAATTCCATAATGGGAAGAGGACCCATTATTTATAAACCGTATTGATAAGACTGACCAAGAAACAAGTATTCCAAATACCAGTTACTTTAAAACCTTATTAAGCGGGGATATTCCATAAAACGTCATACACTTTAAATTTAATCAAATTTAATGAAAGCATGCATGTATCAAGTAAAGAAAAGAACAAACATTAGATTTTAAAGGGCTAATCATATCGGGGTGTCCAGAATCAGACTTGCTCTGATACCATTTTTGTTGGGGTTTTAAGGGGGAATATCGGTAACGCAGCGGAATAGTGGAAAATCAAAATTTTCCGATTTCAAAATTTTTTCTTGGATCAATTAAATAAACTTATTTATTTAATTATCTAATTATCAAATTCTGAAAAATTACACAAGAGATCAAATTTCTTGGTAATTACCGAATTGCCCCAAAACTTTGTAAATTGATTATTTTAGCCCAAAAATTATCAAATATAATTTTGGATGATTCTAAATCATTTCAAAATATTTTTCAACACATCTAATGCATCAAAATCAGATTTCACACAAATCCCCAATTTTTAGTCTAATGCCGTGAGCCACCCAAAATTTTCAATTAATTACAATTTGGTCCCTTTAGTTCAAAACACGCTAAGATCAAATCCAATCAACCTAAAATTTTACATGCATCATATTCATACCATAATACATCACATATATGAAAAGCCCCAAATTTGGAGTGGGTTATGAACCCTAATTTTTCAATTTCATCAAATTGTCCAATTTCACCAAATTTACAAAATCCAACACTTTAATCCATTCAATACTTCACCAATCTAGCCTCACCACTTTGAAAAAAACTCTAGAAAAAATCTAGGCCACCAAGGAGTGGCTTACCAACTCTATAATGGCAACTTGATTTTCCAAAAATCAAAAGTAAAGCTTTGAAACCATTTTAAGCTTACTTACATACATCAATCTTTCATCAAAGTTCACAACCAAAATAAACACAAACTATAAGAAGAGAGATAACACAAAGCAACAAAAATGATGCTAAGCATGTTAGAAATATTTTTCATGTTGAAAACTTTGAAGAAAAACTTACAAAACTCAAGATTTCCAAGCTTTTCCTTTAGCCTTCAAGCTTTTCTCTCAACTTCTTTTATGTTTATTTGGTATCTAATGAACTTTTATAACCCTAAAAATGAAACAAAACAATATATACTTCACCCAAAAAAAGCCTTGCCGAAATTAGGTAGTATAAAATATCTAGATATTAGTTTTTGTTTCATTTAAAGCCAACTTGTTTTAGAAATCATTACCACTTTAATGTAATTCAATAAGTCAACAATTGCAACTCAAAAATATAACACTTATATTCAATTTAGGGTGTTGGCCGAAAATTACAAATAAAAAGGAAAATGAATATTTCAATTTTAACAATAAAATAAATATCCAAGGAAGTCAAATTCAATTTGACAACCTTTTCCTTTAATGTAAAGTCAAACATTTACACTTATAATCATTTCCTAACTTTATCATTGGTAAGATATTTATATTTTAATTATATTAATCATTTAACAATTAAATAATTAATTAAATACAAATATCTCAAATATATGTATTATATTTACTTTAAATATCTCAAATACATATATTAATGATATATGTCAATACCTTTATTTGATAATTTATTAAGTGTATTTAATAATATCATATATTAAATACAAATACACATTAGTTAGGAAATGACGGTTCGACCCGTTCGCATGTATTTTTCGTTTAACATTTAAACGATTTATAAATAATCACCATTATTTATAAAAGTCGCCCTAGTGCTCTACGCGTATATTTCATTAGTGAGACTCTCTTGATTCAGGTATATTCGTCACAAAATCCAATTTCGTGTCCATAATTTACCCACCCGTAAATTATGACGACCACATATAAACTAGCTGAATCATACAGGTCGAGGTCATTGCATACGTATAATCCCTCCATCACAGGTATCCGGATAATACCAGAGATATAGATGTAAACGTCAAATCTCTATAGGTATTATCCCGTCGACGTATCTATTAGCAATCTCTAAATAACATTCGGAACTTACTTCCGAAATATACTGTGGCCACAGATTTAACAAACTGCTAATCATCTATGGACTACCTATGCTCTGTACACAGAACTGACGGATCCTATCTTGATACACACATGATATCCTGAGGATCGGTCCACACCCAACGAACAGGCGGAGGTCTAAACTAAATAGATCGGTGACGTGACTACCATCTAAGTGTGGAGGATGTCTCGTACATCCACAGTGGTATCTCAAGTCGAAGGTCCACTATGCTACTCAACCCGAGAAGATTCTTATAACGTTGTGTACCATCCATTAAGAATCTTCAGTGAGTCATTCAGTGTTTATCCATTATAAACACCTACACGTCTATACGAGTCTCCCCAGACTCATGGTTCATTGGGATAAACCATCGGACCAAGTCTATATACGACATGTACTGGTCTCAACGGATTTGACTAACGGACCCGTGTTAGTAAATCTTGACCAGGAACTATATTTGATAATATACATTTAGCAGTGACACTTCCCAATGTCAATTACAAACTAACTTTGTAACTGTGTACTGCATTATATATCATCGGGCCTTTGTCTAATATATACATATCACTAAACCACATTTAGTTTCAATCTAATCGTAATTGATCGAATACGTATATAAAAACAAGAGGTGCAACCATAAATAAGTAATATTATGGAAAAATGGATTGTTCATATTCATGAATCAGACATAAATACGGAGCAGATTGGCGCTCTGAGCACCAACCCCAAAAATTTCTCCCACTTGCTCTTGTGCCAATCCACGGTATCATATACACATCTCAATGTGTATCGTATACTCATGGCTCTCAAAAGCTCACCTAGCACTTAAGAGGCAGGCAACAAGAAGTAGGTCCGCTATAACATATTGAGTTTGTCAGATAAACTCCATCGTTTCCCATAGCCAGCATCTTTCATATTTTGTATAATCTAAATTATACATTATTATGAATCAGACACTACATCAGTATTGTGCTACAGCTACTGAGTTGTCCAAGTATTCATGGATCAAATCCAAAATTCTATTCGGACAACCGCAATCACAACACCAATATAAAATTCTAATTTATAAGGTCACTATGCAACTTCAAAAGTCAATACTTCATAAGTTGCATCTAATTCCACTAAATAGTAGAATCCTTCGTGACACTATCACTGCATATTTTGTGACTCTTTATGACGTAGACTGTCTAACGTCATAATTAGTCTCAAAACTAATATGACCCTAATGGTTGCAAATGTATTCTCCATGAATTAGAAACTCGTTCTTAATATCTCAAAGATCACAAAGAACTTGTTTCAAGATCCATCATATGGTCTATAGGATATCAAAATAACTCGTAACAATTACGATTAAATCGATATCTTTAATCGCACATTATAAAGTATTCATTATGTCATCATCATATGATACATAAGATTGATGAGACATTCTAATCAATATCTCTTTCGAAAAAGGAATCATCCTTTATGAAAGATGAATACTATATACAAGACACACATTAACTGTCAAACAGTTAGACTAACTGTCATACAGATAGCCTTGTTGTGCCTTTTATTAGATCATATCTAATGCACGAATAATAGGAGTATCTCACAAGTCTCTTGGTTTTATCTTATATAAAACTTTATATTGTATATAACAGAGACTACTCCACTACTGCTTTCACGGAGTAAAGAAGACTTAGGTAAACCTTTTACCTCACAAACATCTCATTATTACTATAATAATGATAATGTTGTTAGGATATATAACATTAAAAAGTAATTTGTACGTTCCCATTAACCCTTCAAACACATATGTATTCTCTATACTTTGACAAGATCAGACAATCTAACGATATCAAAAATAGAGAACACAGATTTCTGGAAGACTTATCTGACTCTACAATAGGCTCTATAAGCTAGCACACTAAACTGCAATCTTAGCAGAACACAATCTCTAGGGCCATTCCAAAACGAACTCTTCAAACAAAGAAATCACAACTGATCTCTTATTTGAATAAATCATTCAAAAACGCCACTTTGCATTCTTTAGCTAAAATGTACAGTTTAATATCAACATTAACCATATATCTTTAATTGTTCAATTAACGTGACTAGAGACAAGTTTCTCAGAATCTATAATAGATTGCTGAGTATAACTTTTCTCATTGTCATACTATAAAGGCCAAACCTTTAATAAGCTCACACTGCTTTTGATGCGCAACAATTAGCACATCATGAACTAATTCACAATTAAAGCTTAATCAAGTTCAAAACTTGATCGTAGTAAGCTATGAACAATCTTAGATCTATGGTTCAATGATGAACTTCCAGAATCGATATCAAATATTGCTTCCATTATAAGTTTATGATAATTTTCTTCTTCGGTAGAAACAACAGAACCATTAAGTATCAAATACTCGTAAATGATTCTGATATCCTATTAGACTTATATAGAAGATGTATAAGGGTTGTTTCATCTTATTAATTACGTAGTTCCATTTATAATTTATCATTCTCACATTTGACTTCAATAAGTCAAGTCATTTCTACAATGGTTAACATCCGATGTTACACAACCAAGAATAAAACAATTTTATTACTTAGGATTGTAGGAAAGATATTCTATCAAATGGAATACAATATTCTATAAAATACAATAAATGATAAACTTTTACTTATACCTCCGAGGTGTAAGTAATTTCCATTATATAACTATTATATAAAAGAAAGATTCAAATCTCAAACTTTTCAAGATTTGGATTTTCTATCTATACATATCATATATGTAACTATATAAATTAATGGAACCTAAATTAAAAAGGTGAACTAGTGTTACTGGAGCATATCCCCAAAGTATTGAAAATAATTCGGTAACATTTAATATCAAACGAATCAAATCATATGAGATTCGACTGCTGCCACAACTCATCAAATCAGATGGAATCGGGAAGAATAATATTGAATAAGAATCATATTCACTGAATAACTTTAGAACTAATTGCTTTAATTCATATGTTTGATCGTATCAAAGATATTTGAACAGTTCAAAGACATGTAATGAATTTTGAGGATAGAGTTCTCTAAAAAACTTTAGATTGAATATATTTGAACAAGTCAAAAATGTTCAATCTATGTTTCATCAGAACAGATTGAAAGTTCGTGATCATTTCAAGACGTTCAATATGTGTTCTTTTAGAAACAAGTAACCAAGCCAAGTTATGACAATTCATAAACTAAGTTACGAAGTAAAGAAATCTACATTAAGCAATTACAATTTATTAAACTACATACATCCAATGTATCAGTTAAATAAATCTGGTGGTCCAATGACAATCATTGGTTAAATGAGATCTTAATCACCTTCTTGAATACAATATTCATTAAATGGATTCACACAAAGCATGTTATTCAATCAATCTAATCCAATTAATTAATCTTTGAATAAAGTGATCATCCAATGTTCAAACAACGATTTGATTTGCGCGAGTTCCAACTCTTTTAAGAATAAGTACTCAAAGTATGAATTCTTGAATTATATCGAACTACAATTTTAAATCCGATCAATTTGTATTCAATACTAATTCTTTATCTAATTCCAAATTAAATTACGACTTAGATTCTAAATATAATCTTAATGGGTCTCAAAGCCCAATTAACATCCAATGTCAATTTAATTAAAGTCCAATGGGTTTTCAATTAATTTATTAAGGCATGGACTTTGGCAACCAAAGCCCAATTAGGAATCACCATTTCCCATAAAATTAATTTTGGCCCATTCGGCATAATTAAATTTTAAAAGGCCCATTTATTATATTGGACTAATGGAATGGTTTTAGGCCCAATTTGGATCCAATCCAATTGTCCTAAACCACTTGGCCCAACCAAGCCCATTAGGCCAAATACAACAATTTTAGCCCAATTCAAAATTAAACCTAACTAATTAAATTTTAATATTCCAAAAATCACAATTTAATTAATTAAAGTGTATTGCACTAATTAATTATTTAAATTAACATTTCCAAATTATCAATTTAATTAATTAATCATGTATTATTATATTCGAACACATGTCCAACATTATTGAAACAAAATCAACTCATTTTCATGCTTTAATGGTCACGACAATTAGGGATTTTTATATTAATTTTGATTTCAATCCAATTAAATCACAAACTAATATATCCAAGCATTTTAAACACATCCAAAAATTTAAAAAACAAAAATCACCATGACCTAGGGTACTAATCATATTCGGCCAAGCTAATATATTTGGGGAAAATTAATCCAATTAATTTTTCATCAATTGATCATGTATAACACTTTGTTATCATTATATAAGCATACTCAAACAAATAATTTGATCAAATCATGCTCAAATAAAAAATACCCAAATTTTAGATTATAAACCTAATTCAATTTCATGCTCAAATAGGCTCTGATACCATTGTTGGTCTCTAAGATCATCCCAAGAACATTTAAAACATGATAAGTGTGAATACAAAAAAGAAAGTATAGCGGAATTATACTTACAAAGATCGGTTGTAGGATGTGTTGATAACAAAAGCTTTGCCTCCTTTTGAAATTGTTCCAAGCTTTCTTTGAATGATGAATCAAGCTCCAAGCTTTGATATTTGATTCCAAGCTCAATGGGAAAGTTTCCCTAACACCTTTGTATGATTCTTGATGTGTGCTAGCACTTAGAAAAATTGCAACATTCTTCCTCTTGTTCTTGATGTATTCGGCCAAGCCAAATAGGGAGAGAAAATTGTTGGTTGGGCGTGAATGAGAGAGAAGAGATGAGAGTGAAATGTTTTCTTGTATTTGATTTTCCAAAATAAAAAATAATGATATACCAAATATTTGGTAAAAAGTCATTCACTTTCAACTTGAGTGTAAAACAAGCCATCAACGACCCACCAAATTCCATCACCAAAAAGTTGATCAAAGTGACTAGGTGATGTGAATTGTGATTTGACTTGTGGGCCCCACTTGATTGAAAATCCGAGTGGGCCCGCAAACAAATTCCGGGCTCGGGTTCGTTAATTCCGAATAAACAAATTTTCTGTTGTGATGTAATTAAAACAAATTTAATTAAATAATTATGCCTAGCAAAATTACTATTAACGTCGCTCGCGAATTAATTCTAAATTAATTCATTCGCCCGAATAAAATCTAATTTCAATTTCGTTATGAAATCTAATTTTATATAATATATCGAATATATTAGTTAATCGATTAATTCTGAATTAATCGTTCTCTTCTCTTCTAATAGAATTTTATCCCAGATAAATCTTACCGTAATTAATCCAAGATTAATTTTCTCTCTCTAATAATTAATCCTAGATTAATTATGTTCGAGTCATACTGTTGGGTTTCTAGGTTATCCCAAGATCAAATTAAGCAATGAAAACATGTGAATACATCAAAGTAAAGTTGCGGAAATACTCACTTTGATCGGATTTGCGATGCGTTGAACAGAAAACTTTTCTTTGCTCCATGGAAGCTCTCGGCCAAGCTCCAAGTTTGTGCTCCATGTGTTGGTTTCGGTCAAGCCCTCCATGTGTGCTCCAAGCTCCAAGCTTTGTGAATGGATTCCATGCTCATGAATGGGTTTCCCTATCACCTTTTTAAGACTCATTTGGTGTGCTAGCACTTGGAATTTGCCACAAAATTCCCTTAAGCGTCTTCTATCTCTCTGTCGGCCAGCCAAAGATTGAGAGAAAAAATGGCCTTTGGCCGAATGAGAGAGAAGAGAGGAAGAGAAGTTGAGTTGTGTATTTTGGTTTCTAAAACCTAATCCAAAATCCATACACTTTTGGTATTTTTTTTTCCAAAAAACAAAAGGCAAAAAGGAGGGAAAAATTGGCATTAAATGCCTCCATCTACCACCATCATGAATAGTGACTGGTTGTCAATCACCAAAAGGTGACTTGACATCCATCACTAAAGTGACAGGTGATGTGACGCGTGATGTGACTTGTGGGCCGCACTTAAATTCAAAATACGAGTGGGTCCGCAACACTCCCAGGCTCGGGTTCGTTAATTTCGAATTAACGAATTTTCCGTTGTGACGTAATTAAATCAAATTTAATTAAATAATTATGCCTAGCAAAATTACTATTCACATCGCTAGCGAATTAATTCTAAATTAACTCGTTCGCCCGAATTAAAATCCAATTTGAATTCCGCGTCGAAATCTAATTTTGTAAAATATATCGAATATATTATTTTATCGATTAATTCCAAATTAATCATTATCTCCCTTTAAAATTTTATCCCAGATAAAATATCTCTGTAATTAATCAAAGATTAATTTTTCTCTCTCTATTAATTAATCCCAAATTAATAATGTGGGAGTCATACGTCATCGGTGAATCTTCGGAAGCGACCCATGAGATCCCCGGATATGTTGGCAGTAAATCTGGTCGTCGGACTATCTGAACACGAACGTACGTACTACTACTACTACGTTTTATACCGATTTACAAGACATGGTTGGCTTCTAGCAAAGCACCGTGCCTACCCAATTCTCCAGAAATATTCTTAAAGGAATATATAATCTATATCAGGCGTAGTATACGTAGTATTGCGTATTGCGATCCAGTATCAGATGTCACGTGCTAGGCCTGGGATGGAATTGTGTCTGCCCCGTACGAAGCACATATCAGATCTCTGGTAACTAGTCTCTATAATCGGATAAATGACCTAGTCATATTATCCCGATAGCTGCAGCATATAAGAGTACTAGTTCCGTATCCTACGTGATCATCATCTTCACCATGACTGAAGTGATACTTCCATCTTGACATCACACCCAATACACTACGATTCTCAATATACCCAGAAGAGGCGTACACAGAACCGGTTAAAGCCCTGGATGACCAAAACCAAAGTATCTTGATTGTCGCAAGTATTAGCGGTGCAAGTCTCAGGTTAAGACCAAATACACCTACCCTGATTCGGACTTCCATAGACACATAGTCATACTACCAATGGAATTCCAAGGGGTCTATCCAGAGCAAAGCTATTTCCGTACCATCGGTAAACACAACCTCCTATTACACTTGCATAAGTATCCAATACTTAAATATATGAGAACTATGCCGTTATGCTCCCATAACACGCACAAGTGTAATACTAGTCTATTCCGCATTATCGATGTCCAATCTCGATAATACTCCGACTAGGGATGTTTTAATGATTAAACCTTAGTGGATTAATAATGTTTCATATCTTATTAATCCGGAACTAATCATATGGACTTTTATATCATTTATATATCCCGGTAATGTAATTACAAATGATAAAAGTGCAATTTCCTTTTTCACAAAGTTAATTTGTACAACAACACAATGTGCTGTACAAATAGTGAGGCTATGGGTCATAATTGTCCAATAATCTCCCACTTGGCCTATAGCCAATCACTCAAGTGTCCTACACTTGAACTATGTACGGTTCGCTCAAACTTCTGCTGAGGAACTGCTTTCGTCAGCGAATTTGCAAAGTTATCATCTGATGCGATTTATTCGATCATTACATCGCCACGATGTATGATCCGAACGAATCAGATGAATAGTTGAAGTATATACTTGGATCGTTGATGAGACCATTAATTCTTTAGCCTGTGCTGTAGCCTAGCTAAGCTGCTAACATAACTACTCCTAATCTGATTAGGATTATTATAGATCCTAAGTGCTTCTTTTGCTGCCTCAACTGCAGCAAAATTCCGCTTGTGTCATTTATTCGGCAACAAATCTTGCTTGGAAGATTTCCAGCTCACTGTTCCGTTATTCAAACTATATAGTACCCTCACTACGACTTATAGTCGTTATTATCGGTTAGGAAACTTGCAACAGTGAACCCAGTCACTTCAAGTTCTCCTTCTCCATAGCTTAAGAAAGCATCCTTAGTTCGTCTAAGATACTCAAGGATGTTCTTAACTTCAATCCAGTGACTATCACTTGGATTAGCCTTATTGTGACTCCATGTGCTCAAAGCATATGAGACACCAGGTCGCGTACATTTCTTTCAATGTACGAGTTCTCGGAGAGTGTCAACAACCTTTAGATCTATCCCAGTAGATCTTTATTCCTAGAATAAATGTTGTCTCTCCCAAGTATTCTACGGAGAATATTCATGAAATCCAAGCTTTCACCGATTGTATTATGGGAATGTCATTTCCAAGAAATGATATATCATCATTATATAGGACAATCACTGTCAGTGCGCTCCCACTAACCTCTTTATATACAAAAGAATCATATTCATTTTGAATTAAATCATATACCATTATGATTACATCAAAACGATAGTTCCAAGAACGCAATGATTGCTTCAATCCATAAATGGATCGAATAACTTGCAAACCTTGTTTGCTCGTTTTGATACGACAAAACCGTCAGGATGTTGTAAACATCCTCCAAAAGGTTTCCGTTTATGGAAATAGATTTTGACGTTCAGCTGCCATATTTCATAAATGAAACATGCAGCATTAGCAAGCATTATCCAAATGGATTTAACCATGGTGACAAGTAAACGGTTACGTCGTAATCGACACAATATTGATAACGATACCTTTTCGTTACAAGCCTAGCTTTGTACGTTGGTATGTTGCCATCCATGTATATCTTCCTTGATGACATATATAGTACTAATAGGCATAATGCCTTCCGGTACATTAACCAGTATCTAAACTTGGTTGGTATACATGGAATCCATTTCGGACTTCATGGCACTTTGCCATAATAGGGAGTCGATACCTTGTATCACTTCCTCACACATAGTCAGTTTGTCTTCCTCAATAAGATTGACATCTTTACGAGGTGAGATCAGAAAACCATACCTCGCAGTTTATTTTCTGACTCTCTCCGACTATCGTGGTTCTTGTGTATTTGAAGATTGTGGTACAGTTTCATCCCTGATGAACTGTTTGTGTTCCATTTCGGAATCGGTGCCTGGAACAGTATTACTCCGATTTTCATCGAGTTTTACTTTCCTCCCACTTATCACTTCATATAGGTATTCCTCTGAGGAAAACCGCATGGCGAGCAACAATTACATTATTCTCATGTGAGTTGTATAAGTACTATACTTTGGTTTCCCTAGAATAACCTATGAATTAGGCACATATCCAATTTGGGTTCTGGTTTGGTATCATCCAAACATATGTCTAGCATTCCCAAATCTTCAGGAATGAGAAAACCCGGTTTCTTTCATGTTCATATGTAATATGAAGTCTGTCAAATAGATTTTCATGGAACCTTATTCAAAATAAGTTTTGCACTGTTTAAATGCGTATCCCTAAAAGGAAAATGGTAGCTCAGAGAGACTCATAATTAACCTTATCATGTCTAACAAAATTCAGTTTCTCCGTTTGGACACACGCTCAATTGAGGTTTTGCGGGAGGAGTCCATTGTGAAAGAATACTATACTCTTTCAAGTATTTGAGAAACTTATTGCTTAAGTATTTCCATCATGGTCTAACCGTGACGGTTTTAATACTTTTGCCGATCTGTTTTTATACTTCTTGTCGAAACTCTAAAAGTTTCCGATTTATGTTTCATAAAAAAACACATAACCATAATGCGATGCCACATCCGTAAAGGTTTTGAAGCGTTCATATCCACCTCTAGCCTAGCTAGACATGGGCCCACTAACGTCACTATGAACGAAGGCTAACAGATCGATGGCACTTGCACTTTTACCAAGTAAAATGTGTTTCAGGCACTTTGCCTAATAAACTAGATTCGTAGAAATCATTTGAATAGGATCAAATCCGTCCTAGTTTCCACTCTTCAAAAGTGTGGATATACGAGTCTTGTTTAATGTGTCCTAGACAACAATGCCACAAATAAGTCTCATCTGATCAAATCAGTTTGAGCTATTTGTTTGTCATGTCATATGTATGAGATTCATTTATATTCTAAATATAAATACTGTCATTCACATCTAATGTGTTTATCTCAATATCATCTTTATAAAATAAAACACTTTAGTGTTCTAGAATATAAAGGTATACCCACAACGAGTTATACTCTGATATAGAGATAATGTTCTAGTCAAACTAGGTACATTTTAACAGTTTCCTAATTAAGTACACACCCAAGGGTAGTTCCTAAACTTAGGTTTCTACGGTTAAAATAGCGACTCTCGTCCCGTTTCCGATTCGTAGATAATCTCAACTGAAGTCAGTATCATGCTTATCAGCAGATTCTGCATATCAGTACATATTTATGTATCACATCTAGTATCAAAAATCTAATTTTGAAACTGTTGACGGTAGATTTTGGTCTCAGGGCAATATGGAATATCACTCCCGAGACAATCCTCCCTCAATAGTGAATTTGTTCGGTTAAGGGGAAACCAAAAGCAAATTTAGCAAAAGACAGATAAATACACAATCAACAAGGAGATTTAACGTGGTTCGGCAGATCAGATCCGACCTACGTCCACGGGCACAGAACGGGTGATACTTTTTATTACTGAGATATGCTTCTCTGATATCTCTTGTGTTTACAAGTGTGATTGATAATGATATTCATGCTTCTCTCATGTTCTTTTTTCTCTTGTCTCCCTTCTACACTCACTCTACCCTCCTATTTATAATGGTGAAGAAATCATATTCCTATTTGTACAAGAATTTCCTAGTTGAAACAATTTCCTTTTCCCATAAGGATTCCTAATCAAAACTATTCCATTTCCCATAAGGATTCCTAATTAAAACTACATTCACTTCTTTTATCCTATTTGGACACTGACTCATCAGTTTTCCCCATGAAAGTAGGATAACTTATCTTCTGGAGCATATCCCGCCATATTCCCGATCTCCATGAGGTCGGTCATGATGGTCCTTTGTGCTGAGAATGCTTCTACCGATCTGATAGTGCTCGGTCATCCGAACCAAAGTGGTCGGTTATCGGATCATAAAGTTCTCGGCCACTCACTCATGTGGTCGGGTCGGTATTAATTATCTTGACCAAGGATAAAATTACCCTTTTGCCCATGTCGTGCTGTCTTAAATACCATAGTGCCTAAAAACACCATCAACATCTGTCCCATAGTTCTCGGTAACAACGAGTTTGCGAGTTGATGCCGGGAACTATAAAAAAGATGGTGTGCCGATGAATCCGTCGGTGGTCACTCCAGGAATCGCAGAAAAAAATGCCTTGGCTGCAAATCTGGTCGTTCCTGCCACCCTCATGTGCTCAGTCAACGAGGATCCCGATATCTACCCGTGGAGACAATGCTTTGCCCTTATGCTGACGACGACCGACTCGGTGGGGCGTAACCCGACCCCGAGCTGAAATGAACACTTGGCTCCGGGGGAAATGTTACGTCCCCAGACCAAAAGGACGGACTCGGTGGGACGTAACCCGACCCCGAGCTGAGATGAACACTTGGCCCTGGGGGAATGTTACGTCCCCATACCAAAAGGACGGACTCGGTGGGACACGACCCGACCCCGAGCTGAGAAGAACACTTTGGCCTTGGGGGAATGTTACGTCCCCAAACCAAAAGGACGGACTCGGTGGGACGTAACCCGACCCCGAGCTAAGAGAAACATTTGGCCCTGGGGGAATGTCACGTCCCTAGACCAAAAGGGCGACTCGGTCGGTGGGACGTAACCCGACCCCGAGCTGAGATGAATACTTGGCCCTGGGGGAATGTTACATCCCCAGACCAAAAGGGCGGACTCGGTGGGACGTAACCCGACCCCGAGCTGAGATGAACACTTGGCCCTGGGGGAATGTTACGTCCCCAGACCAAAAGGGCGGACTCGGTGGGACACGACCCGACCCCGAGCTGAGATGAACATTTGGCACTGGGGGAATGTCACGTCCCCAGACCAAAAGGGCGGACTTGGTGGGACGTAACCCGACCCCGAGCTGAGAGAAACCAAGTGACCTCGGCGGAACGAATCCAGCCCAGAGCCAATTAACCAAGTGGCCTCGACGGAACGAATCCAGCCCGAGCCTGATTAACCACGTGGTCTCGGTGGAACGAAATCCAGCCCCGAGCCAGGTAATCTTTGGGACTTGCTCAGAAGGGAATTGAATAAACCTTGTGAAGCCCTACCGAATCTGGCAACGGGGGTCCCATTGCCAGACCAGCGAAAAACAAAATCAAAACTTTGAAAAATAAGACCAAAAGATGGGGGTGACTCGGCACTGTCCAAAAGAAAACTTTTTACAAAATGTAAACAACAGCAACGGATGCCTCAAAACAGCGTCCTGCCCGAGGCCTCCAAAACACAATTCTAAATCTTTCAATTTAGTGTCCCGGCGAACCAGAATTTGGATCAGTTGAGCGTTTGAATGGTAAGGGTACATCCTCTACACGTTGGGTCACTGTGGAGCCTGTGTATTGTATGAGGGCTCCTCCTTACCACGCTGGAGTAGGCACACGCTACAGGGGCACAACGCATCCCCGTGCTGCGCCTCTCTCGGATCCAAATGATGAATGGATCAAAGAGTGTCCGGGACGCTAAGGGCATATCCCTCCTTAGGTCCGGTATCACTGGAGCTAGCAATCGTCACGGGGGCCTCATCACTCCCCGTGCTATACTTTCCCACGGATCCATTACATCGGGTAAGTGAGGATCAAAGAGTGTTCGACACATTAAGGGCATATTCCTCCTTATGTTCGGTAACACTAGAGCAAGCAATCGCCACGGGGGTATCATCCATCCCTGTGCTATGCTTCTCACGGATCCTATGCATCGAGTATGTCCCTGAGGACCTCGAGCTAAGAGAGATACTTGGTTTTGGGGGAATGTTGCGTCCCCAGTCCGAAGGGCTGACTCGGTGGGACGTACCCCGACCCCGAGCTGAGAAAGGCACTTGGAACTGGGGGAATGTTACGTCCCCAGTCCGAAGGGCTGACTCGGTGGGACGTACCACCCCACCCCGAGCTGAAAAAGGCACTTGGACCTGGGGGAATGTTAGGTCCCCAGTCCGAAGGGCTGACTCGGTGGACGTACCCTGACCCCGAGCTGAAAAAGGCACTTGCACCTGGGGAATGTTACGTCCCCAGTCCGAAGGGCTGACTCGGTGGGACGTACCTCGACCCCGAGCTGAGAAAGGCACTTGGAACTGGGGGAATGTTACGTCCCTAGTCCGAAGGGCTGACTCGGTGGGACGTACCCCGACCCCGAGCTGAAAAAGGCACTTGGACCTGGGGAAATGTTACGTCCCTAGTCCGAAAGGCTGACTCGGTGGGACGTACCCCGACCCCGAGCTGAAAAAGGCACTTAGACCTGGGGGATGTTACGTCCCCGGTCCGAAAGGCTGACTCGGTGGGACGTACCCCGACCCCGAGCTGAGAAAGGCACTTGGAACTGGGGGAATGTTACGTCCCCAGTCCGAAGGGATGACTTGGTGGGACGTACCCCGACCCCGAGCTGAAAAAGGCACTTGGACTTGGGGGAATGTTACGTCCCCAGTCCGAAGGGCTTACTCGGGGGGACGTACCCCGACCCCGAGCTGAAAAAGGCACTTGGACCTGGGGGAATGTTACGTCCCCAGTCCGAAAGGCTGACTCGGTGGGACGTAACCCGACCCCGAGCCAAACGACCTCGGCGGAATAAGATCAAGCCCCGAGCTGTTTGGAACATTAAGGGCATATTTCTCCTTGTTTTCTAACAGAACGAACTTCCGGGCCACCTCAAGGGCGGTTGCGTAGTCCGGGGTGTCTTGGATCCTTAGGTGGGTCCATAGCCCCCGACTTTGGAGGCTCCCTTTAAGCTTTCCAAGGCCTCGGGGGACTCATACCCTCCGACTTCGAGTACCATATTGTGGTATCTTTCAATAAATATTTTCAAAGGTTCATCGTTTCCTTGTTTCATAAGTCTTGTTCTCCAATCGTCTTTCTGGGGACACAAGCCCCTTTGAAGTGTCGTATGAATGACTTTCTCAGTTGTGCGAAGCTGCTGATGCTTCTTGGGGCTAGGCTTCTATACCATAGAATGGCCGGTCCGGCCAGAGTTAGGGGGAACACTTTGCAGATGGCGTCCCATGTTACCCCTTGTACCTCCATTAGTAGGACGAAGCCTTCAATGTGGGTTTTGGGATCGGTATGGCCTTTGTATGGCCCCATGGTTGGCATGCTGAATCTTTTCGGGAATTTCTCTATTTTTATTTCTTCTGCGAGGGGGGACTCATCTCTGCCGTCCTGGTCATCCCCTCTGTTTGTATTGGGGTATACTCCCCATTTGACCAGCTCCTCCCGCAGCCAAGATTTCATGCTGCTGTCTTTGGTTCCATGCCGCCTCTTGTGACTTCCTCTTTTTCTGTTGTCTTGGGCGTGGTGCTTCTCAGGTCCGGTATTTTCCCGTGCTCTTTCGTCACATTCTTTCCCTTTTTTCCTGGCATCGTGAGGGCTATTATAGGAGGAGTTTGGTGACGAGTTGTCATCTTCTTCCTCCCACATGTCCTCAGGTTGGGAGTCTTCCTGAACCACTACAGATTTACCCTGTAGGGGCCCCTTCTCCGGGGTCTGTCGTCCTCACTTGTATCAACAATTCTTTTTCCCTCTGCTATTTCGTTCCTTCGTCGGCTAGTCCCGGCTTCGTCGTGTGCTCCCTCTATATTTTCCAACCGGTCCACTATGGTTTTTAGCAAGGTTTGATTTTCTTTCCTTTCTTTCCTTAGGTTCTCCTCGATTTTTTCCATCCAATCTATGGCTGAGTTTCCTGATGACTGGTGGTTCCCGTCTTCCGCCATTGTCTTACACGAGTTGCTTTTTGTCCAGTTCCCCACAGACGGCGCCAACTGTTGACGGCATATTTTGGTCTCAGGGCAATATGGGAATATCACTCCCGAGACAATCCTCCCTCAATAGTGAATTTGTTCGGTTAAGGGGAAACCAAAAGCAAATTTAGCAAAAGACAGATAAATACACCAATCAACAAGGAGATTTAACGTGGTTCGGCAGATCAGATCCGACCTACGTCCACGGGCACAGAACGGGTGATACTTTTTATTACTGAGATATGCTTATCTGATATCTCTTGTGTTTACAAGTGTGATGATAATGATATTTATGCTTCTCTCATGTTCTTTTTTTCTCTTGTCTTCCCTTCTACACTCACTCTACCCTCCTATTTATAATGGTGAAGAAATCATATTCCTATTTGTACAAGAATTTCCTAGTTGAAACAATTTCCTTTTCCCATAAGGATTCCTAATCAAAACTATTCCATTTTCCCATAAGGATTCCTAATTAAAACTACATTCACTTCTTTTATCCTATTTGGACACTGACTCATCAGTTTTCCCCATGAAAGTAGGATAACTTATCTTCTAGAGCATATCCCGCCATATTCCCGATCTCCATGAGGTCGGTCATGATGGTCCTTTGTGCTGAGAATGCTTCTACCGATCTGATAGTGCTCGGTCATCCGAACCAAAGTGGTCGGTTATCGGATCATAAAGTTCTCGGCCACTCACTCATGTGGTCGGGTCGGTATTAATGATCTTGACCAAGGATAAAATTACCCTTTTGCCCATGTCGTGCTGTTTTAAATACCATAGTGCCTAAAAACACCATCAACAGAAACTAATAGTGAACATGTTTATGACAAACATACTTGAAGCCGGAGCCTTGCCCTCTTCACTTCCTTCATGTCTGCCTTGTCCATACGGCAGTCACATCTCAGTGACCCCGTTTGCTATAATTTAGGCAGATATCTTGGGATATATCCTTTGTCTTCCCAGAAGATTGTGATGATTTTGCCTTTGCCCCTTTTAGAAGCTCTGGCTCTGCCTTCTAGAGCATAGCCATCAACTCTCCAAGAGTTTTCTCTTGGTTCATAATGAACCTGCCCCAGCTTTCGGGTAGAGACTATAAGATCAAATCTTTGGTAGTCTCGGCCACGTAGGTAATGCCCAGCTAACCTAGCTGATCGATGTCAGCAATCATCTACGACACCTAGTGCTCGACAGATGTACCCTCTGACATACGTGAGCTAAAGAGCTTCTTTTTGCAATTTGTACTTCTAAGATCTAAGAATAGATCCATGAAGATCTTTAATTTCATCATCATGGTACAAGGATCTAATCCTTAATTCTGACAACGGAATTAAAGTGTCATTGCATCAAGTATAAAGGATTGAGCACTAAAGTTATCATCACATGAATCTTCCAAAGATCATGTTCTACTATTTGCTCAACTCCGGGCTTAGGCCCAATAGGTTGTTCTATCAAATAGAGTAACTTCTTAGTTCCCAGGACTATCCTGAGGTTTTATTCCTAATCTGAAAATTAAAGTCGTTTAAAGACATTATAACCCAGGTTTATGTTTTAAACGTTAATCTTTCAATTTATATTGATTGCTATAGTCCAACTATCCAATCAACGATTTCAGGTACTATTGATTATAATGATTACTATAGTCTAACTATATAATCAACTATAATTTGTTTGGTTAAATTCAAATATATTGATTACTATAATCCAATTATATAATCAACTATAATTTGAAGTAGTTTGAATACAGTCCAACTGTTTAATTAAAACAATGATTAAATATTAGTCCAACTAATATATATATTTAATTAATGACAAAAAATGATATGAGCGCGTATTGGCAAGTATCTAAACGAAATAGCAAATTTAATACTTGCCTCCCACTATTTTTCGGCGAGCCTCTAACCCTCTATTGAGTACTCGGGAAACCTTGTTTCCTAGTGGGCTAGGATCCCATTAAATAATACACAACCTTGACTTTGGCCAACAAGCTGTATGATATTTAACTAGGTAGATCTCTAAGATCCATTGGATCTCATCCGATTCCTAGATCCAGTAGGTGGACATCCAAGTCCGAAACATATATCTATTATATGCCAATATATCCAATATATTTTCCTAGCATTTTTTCCTCTGAATCAACTAAGCCTTGGCTTTGGCACAACAAACTTAATGATTCCAGTTAAGCGGGACCCATTGACCTTGGAAAGCTTCGTAAGCGATATCGATGGACAAGAAGTGATCTTGACTTTGGCCAACAAATCAAAACTTGGACAAGACACCGATATGGAACAAAGCCTTCATGATTCAAACACATCCGCGATGGACAAAGGCCTTGACTTTGGCCAACAAACCAGTGCCAATCTTGGATCTTGAGAATGAATCATTCAATGGAAGGAAAAACACTTAATATATGTTGAGGGTTTTTCGCGTAATTGGCAACCAATTAATTATCTTTGATTAGGTCTCATCATACACCCTTAAACATGCATTCTAAAAGCATAATATGACGCAATAAATAAATTAATAATGATATGCGGATGGATATTTAAAACAACTTGTTCCTAGAACAAATCTCTCTTTTTCCTCTCTCCCGCTAGCACAAATCTTACTTCTACCCAATTACATAACACTTCTAAAGAAACCTCATTTACATTGAGGGGAATAGGTGAGAAGAGAAATACAAAGAATCAAGAGGTAATAGGCCGGACACGCAGGTCCAATTTAATAAATTCTAAATTTATTACAACAATTTCCAAAATTGCCCTCACCCATCTAATATCCATCCGATATATATTATTCATACATCACATCCATGTATTCACACAAAACATGCTATCAATCAATCTAATCCAATTAATTAATCTGAAATTAATGACCATCCAATGTTCACACAACGATTTGATTTGCGCGAGTCAAACTCGTTTTAAGAATAAGTACTCAAAGTACGAATTCTCGAATTATATCAAACTACAACATTAAATCCAATTTAATTTATATTCAATACTAATTCTTTATTTAATTCCAAATTAAATAATTACACTTTATTAATGAGCCTTTTGCGACTTAGATTCTAAATCTAATCTAAACGGGTCTCAAAGCCCAATTAACATCCAATGTCAATTTAATTAAAGTCCAATGGGCTTTCAATTAATTTATAAGGCATCGACGTTGGCAACCAAAACCCAATAAGGAATCACCCTTTGCCAAAAATCAATTTAGGCCCAATTAAAATTTTAAAGGTCCATTATTTTATATTTGGACTTTATGGATATGGTTTTGGGACCAATTGGATCCAACCAATTAACCTAAACCAAACTTGGCCCAACCAAGCCCATTAAGCCCAAATACAACTTTAAAAGCCCAATTCCAAATTTAGCCCAATTAATTTAATTACAATATTCAAACTATCACAATTAAATCAATTAAAGTGTATAGCCATAATTAATTAACCAAATTAACATTTCCAAAATACCAATTTACCCAATTAATCATGCTCATCATCATCAACACATGTCCAACATTATTGAATCAAAAAATCAGTTCATTTCCATGCTAATTGGTCACGGAAATTTGGGGATTTTTTTGTCCGATTTCGATTTCAATCCAATTAAATCCTTAATCAACATTTCCCAAGTCTTTCAACTCATCCAATGATCAAAAACAAAAAATTACCATGACATTAGGGAACTCAAACTTTCAGCCAAGCCTACTATTTGGGGAAAAATTGATCCAATTCAATTTTCATCAAATTGATCATTCATAACACTATGTTATCATCATTCAAGCATACTCAATCAAACAATTTCATCAAATTTTACCCTAAATCAATTTCACCCAAATTTTACCCTAAATCAATTTCATGCTTAATCAAGGCTCTGATACCATTGTTGGGTTTCTAGGTTATCCCAAGATCAAATTAAGCAATGAAAACATGTGAATATTTCAAAGTAAAGTTGCGGAAATACTCACTTTGATCGGATTTGCGATGCGTTGAACACAAAACTTTTCTTTGCTCCATGGAAGCTCTCGGCCAAGCTCCAAGTTTGTGCTCCATGTGTTGGTTTTGGTCAAGCCCTCCAAGTTTGCTTCAAGCTTCAAGCTTTGTGAATGGATTCCATGCTCATGAATGGGTTTCCCTATCACCTTTATAAGACTCCTTTGGTGTGCTAGCACTTGGAAATTTTGCCACAAAATTCCCTTAAGCTTCTTCTATCTCTCGGCCAAGCCAAGAAATTGAGAGAAAAAATGGCCCTTGGCTGAATGAGGGAGAGAGAGAGGAAGAGAAGTTGAGTTGTGTATTTTGGTTTCTAAAACCTAATCCAAAATCCATTACACTTTTGGTATTTTTTTTCCAAAAAACAAAAGGCAAAAATGAGGGAAAAAATTGGCATTAAATGCCTCCATCTACCACCATCATGAATAGTGACTGGTTGTCAATCACCAAAAGGTGACTTGACATCCATCACTAAAGTGACGCGTGATGTGACTTGTGGGCCGCACTTAAATTCAAAATGCGAGTGGGCCCGCAAATACTCCCGGGCTCGGGTTCGCTAATTCTCAATTAACAAATTTTCCGTTGCGACGTAATTAAATCAAATTTAATTAAATAATTATGCCTAGCAAAATTACTATTCACGTCGCTAGCGAATTAATTCTAAATTAACTTGTTCGCCCGAATTAAAATCCAATTTTAATTCCGCGTCGAAATCTAATTTCGTATAATATATCAAATATATTATTTTATCGATTAATTCCAAATTAATCGTTCTCTTTCTTTAATAATATTTTATCCCAGATAAAATATCTCCGTAATTAAACCCGAAGATTCACCGATGACGTATGACTCGCACTTTATTAATCTGAGATTAATGATATGAGAGAGAAATCAATCTGGGATTAATTATGGAGATATTTTATCTCGGATAAAATATTATTTAAGGAGAGAGAACGATTAATTTGGAATTAATCGATAAAATAATATATTCGATATATTATACGAAATTGGATTTCGACGCGAAATTAAAATTAGATTTCAATTCGGGCGAACGAGTTAATTTAGAATTAATTCGTTAGCGACGTGAATAGTAATTTTGTTAGGCATGATTATTTAATTAAATTTGATTTCATTACGTCGCAACAGAAAATTCGTTAATTCGGATTAGCGAACCCGAGCCCGGGGAGTGTTTGCCGGCGCACTCGCATTTCGAATTCAAGTGCGGCCCACAAGTCACATCAAGCGTCAAATCATTAGTCACTTTGATTGATGTGATGTCTAGTCACTTTGAGTGATGTGACAACTTGTCACTTGTGATTGATGGTGGTGGTTGGATGGCTTAAATGCCATTTACCAAATTTTGAATTTGGTATATCTTTATTTGTTTTTTGGAAATACAAACCAACTAACACAATTTTCTTCTTCCTCTCTCCACTCTCTCGGCCAAGGGCCATTTTGCTCTTCAAAATCTGCAATTGCTGAGAGTGAACAAGGGTAATAGGGAAAGATTTACGGCAAATTTTTCCGAGTCCTAGCACACATTAGGAGTCTAATGAAGGTGATAGGGAAACTCACCTGTGGGCATGGAATGCACACCAAGCTTGGAGCTTGAAGAACCGAAAATTGGAGCACGAAATGGAGTCAATGCCGAGAACCTTGGAGGAAAAAGCTTGAAGATTTTTATTGTTCCTCGCATCGCAAAAGCCGATCTATGTAAGTATGATTCCGCCATACTTCTTGTTGTATTCACACATGTTTCTATGCTTGAATTGATCTTGGGACTAACTAGAAATCTAACAGACCGGCTAAAGTATTAAAACCGTCACGGTTAGACCATGATGGAAAATACTTAAGCAATAAGTTTCATAAATACTTGAAAGAGTATAATATTATTTAAATGAGGACTCCTCACAGAACACGTCAGTTTGAAGGTGTGTCCGAACTGAGAAACCGAACCTTATTGGACATAGTAAGGTTAACCATGAGTCGCTCCGAGCTACCATTTCCTTCAAAGGATACGCATTAATCAGTGCAAACTTATTTTGAATAAGGTTCCATAAAAATCTGTTAGACAGACTTAATATTAGATATGAACAGGAAAGAAACTGGGTTTTCTTATTCCTGTAGATTTGGGAATGCTAGGCATATGTTTGGATGATACCAAACTAGAACCCAAATCGGATAAATGCCTAAATTGTTGGTTATCCTAGGGAAACCAAAGTATAATACTTATACAACTCACTAGAGAACAATTTAATTGTTGCTCGCCATGCGGTTTTCCTAAGAGGAATACCTATATGCAGTGGTAAGAGGGAGGAAAGTAAAACTCGATGAAAATCGGAGTAATACTATTCCGGGCACCGAGTCCAATTGGAACACAAATAGTTCATCAAAGATGAAACTATACCAATAATCTTCGAATACACAAGAACCGCGTAAGTCGGAGAGAGTCAGAAAATAACCCGGGAGGTATGGGTTTCTGATCTCACCTCGTAAAGATGTCAATCTTATTGAGGAATACGAACTGACTATGTATGAGGAAGTGATATAAGGTATCGAATCCCTATTATGGCAAAGTGCCATGATGTCCGAAATGGATTCCATGTAAACCAACTATGTTTGGACACTGGTTGATGTACCGGAAGGCATTGTGCCTATTGGTACTATATAAGTCTTCAAGGAAGACATACATGGATGGAAACATACCAACGTACTAAGCTGGGCTTGTAGTGAAAAGGTACTGTTATCAACATTGTGTCGATTACGATGAAACTTTTTCTTATTGCCATGGTTAAATCCATTTGGATAATACTTGATGATGCTGCATGTTTCATTTATGAAATATGGCAGCTGAACGTCAAAATCACTTTCCTTAAATGGAAACCTTTTGGAGGATGTTTACAACATCCTGACGGTTTTGTCGTACAAAACAAGCAAACAAGGTTTGCAAGTTAATTCGATCCATGGATGGATTGAAGCAAGCATAACGTTCTTGGAACTATCGTTTTGATGTAATCATAATGATATATGATTTAATTCAAAACAAAAATGATTCTTGTGTATATAAGGAGGTTAGTGGGAGCGCACTGACAGTGAATGTCCTAAATAAATGATGATATATCATTTCTTGGAAATGATATTCCCATAATACAATCGGTGAAAGCTTGGCTTTCATGAAAATTCTCCGTAGAATTCTTGGGAGAGACAACATTTATTCTAGGAATAAAGATCTACTGGGATAGATCTAAAAGTTGTTGGTACTCTTCGAGAACTCGTACATTAAAAAAAAATGTATACGACCTGGTGTCTCATATGCTTTGAGCATATGGAGTCACAATCAGGCCAATCCAAGTGATAGTCACTGAATTGATGTTAAGAACATCCTTTAGTATCTTAGATGAACTAAGGATGCTTTCTCATACTATGGAGAAGGAGAACTTGAAGTTTCCTAACCGATGATAACGATAGAAAGTCGTAATAAAGGTACTATAAAGTTTGAATAACGGAACAGTGAGCTGGAAATCTTCCAAGCAAGATATTGTTACCGAATAAACAACATAAAGTGGAATATTGCTGCAGTTGAGGCAGCAATAGAAGCCTTTCAGATCGATAATAATCCTAATTAGATTAGGATTAGTTTTGTTAGCAGCTGAGCTAGGCTATAGCACAAGCTAAAGAATTAATGGTCTCATCAACGATCCAAATATATATTTCAATTTCATCTGATTCATTCGGATCATACATCGTGGCGATGTGATGATCGAATAAATCGCATCAGATGATAACCACGCAAATCCGCTGATGAAAGCATTTTCTCAGCAGTAATTTGAGCAAACCGTACATAGTTCGGGTGTAGGACACTTGAGTAATTGACTATAGGCCAAGTGGGAGACTGTTGGACAATTATGACCCATAGCATCACTATTTGTACAGATCATGGTGTTGTTGTACAAATTAACTATGTGAAAAAGGAAATTGCTCTTTTATCATTTGTAATTAGATTACCAAGATGTATAAATGATATAAGGTCCATATGATTAGTTCCGGATTGAGATAATATGAGACAGTATCAATCCACAAAGGTTTAATCATTAAATATCCCTAGTCAGAGTATTATCGAGATTGGACATCGATAATGCATAAAAGACTAGTATTACACTTGTGCACGTTATGGGAGCATAACAACATAGTTCTCATATATTTGGGTATTGGATACTCATGCAAGTGTAATAGGAGGTTATGTTTACCGATGGTACGGAAATAGCTTCGCTCTGGATAGACCCCTCAGAATTCCATTGGTAGTATGACTATGTGTCTATGGAAGTCCGAATCAGGGTAGGTGTATTTGGTCTTAACCTGAGACTTGCACCGCTAATACTTGCGATAATCAATATACTTTGGTTTTGGTCATCCATGGCTTTAACAGGTTCTGTGTACGCCTCTTCTGGGTATATTGAGAATCGTAGTGTATTGGGTTTGATGTCAAGACGGAAGTATCACTCCAATCATAGTGGAGATGATGGTCACGTAGGATACGAAACTGGTTCTCTTATGTACTGCAGTCATCGGGATAATATGACTAGGTCATGATTATTCGATAATAGAGACTAGTTACTAGAGATCTGATATGTGCTTCGTACGGGGCAGACACAATTCTAGCCTCAGTCCTTGCACGTGACATCCGATGCTGGATCGAAATACGCAATACTATATATACTACGCCTGATATAGATCACATATTCCTTTTAGAATATTTCTGGAGAATTGGGTAGGCACTGTGCTTTGCTAGAAGCAATCAATGCCTTGTAAATCGGTAAAAACGTAGTACTAGGTACGTACGTATTCGGATAGTCCGATGACCGGATTTACTGCCAACATATCCGGGGATCTCATGGGTCGCTTCCCGAAGATTCACCGATGACGTATGACTCGCACTTTATTAATCTGAGATTAATTATATGAGAGAGAAATTAATCTTGGATTAATTACGGAGATATTTTTTCTGGGATAAAATATTATTTAAAGAGAGAGAACGATTAATTTGGAATTAATAGATAAAATAATATATTCGATATATTATACGAAATTGGATTTCGACGCGGAATTAAAATTAGATTTTAATTCGGACGAACGAGTTAATTTAGAATTAATTCGTTAGCGACGTGAATAGTAATTTTGCTAGGCATAATTATTTAATTAAATTTGATTTAATTACGTCGCAACGGAAAATTCGTTAATTCAAAATTAGCGAACCCGAGCCCGGCAATGTTTACTGGCGCACTCGCATTTCGAATTCGAGTGCGGCCCACAAGTCACATCAAGTGTCAAATCATTAGTCACTTTGATTGATGTGATGTCTAGTAACTTTGAGTGATGTGACAACTTGTCACTTGTGATTTATGGTGGTGGGTGGATGGCTTAAATGCCATTTAGCAAATTTTGAATTTGGTATATCTTTATTTGTTTTTTGGAAATACAAACCAACTAACACAATTTTCTCTTCCTCTCTCCACTCTCTCGGCCAAGGCCATTTTGCTCTTCAAAATCTGCAATTGCCGAGAGTGAGCAAGGGTAATAGGGAAAGATTTACGGCTAATTTTTCCGAGTCCTAGCACACATTAGGAGTCTAACGAAGGTGATAGGGAAACTCACCCGTGGGCATGAAATGCACACCAAGCTTGGAGCTTGAAGGACCAAAAATTAGAGCACGAAATGGAGTCAATGCCGAGAACCTTGGAGGAAAAAGCTAGAAGAGTTTTGTTGTTCCTCGCATCGCAAAAGCTGATCTATATAAGTATGATTCTGACATACTTCTTGTTGTATTCACACATGTTTCTATGCTTGTATTGATCTTAGGACTAACTAGAAACCCAACAATATAATCTATAACAGGCGTAGTATACATAGTATTACGTATTACGATCCAGTATCTGATGTCACATGCAAGGCCTGGGCTGGAATAGTGTCTGCGCCCGTACGAAGCATATATCGGATCACCAGCAACTAGTCTCTATAATCGGATAATCATGACCTTGTCATATTATCCCGATAGTTTCAACATAATAGAGAACCGATTTTGTATCCTTGCGTGATCATCATCTCGATATGACTGAAGTGATACTTCCGTCTTGACATCACACCCAATACACTTCGATTCTCAATAAACCCAGAAGAGGCGTACACAGAACCTGTTAAACTCCCGGACGACCAAACCAAAGCGTATTGATTGTCGTAAGTCTAGCGATGCAAGTCTTAGGTTAAGACCAAATACACCTACCCTGAAGCGGATTCCCATAGACACATAGTCATACTACCAATGAGATTCCGCGGGGTGTATCCAGAGCGAAGCTGTTTCCGTACCATCGGTAAACACAACCTCCTATCACACTTACATAAGTATCCATACTTAAATATATGAGAACTATGCTGTTACGCTTCCATAACACGCACAAGCGCAATACTAGTCTATTCTGCATTATCGATGTCCAGTCTCGATAATACTACGACTAGGGATATTAATAATTAAACCTTCGTGGATTAATATTGTCTCATATCTTATAATCCAGAACTAATCATAAGGACTTTTATCATTTATATATATAAGTAATCTAATTACAAAATGATAAAATACAATTTCCATTGTCACATAGTTAATTTGTACAAAAAACACAATGTGTTTTACAAATAGTGACGCTATGGGTCATAATTGTCCAACAATCTCCCACTTGGCCTATAGCCAGTCACTTAAGCATCTAACACCTGAACTATGTACATGTCGCTCAAACTTTTGCTGATGAATAGCTTTCGTCAGTGGATCTGCAATGTTGTCCTCTGATGCGACCATTTCGATCTTCACATCGCCACGATGTATGATCTCACGAATCAGATGGAAACATCGAAGAACATGTAAAATATATATATACATATTCATTTACATACACTTATACATACCATTACCAGTCCATACACTTACATACATTCATACATAAATGTAGACATTAAGCTCATCTAATATCTCACTTCATATCATATAAATAATAAAGGTTCATACCTATGGTGGTCGATTAACTTAACTATACATAACCTTAAGCTCCGTTCCCAAAATCATCTCTTAGTATCCTCATTTATCCTAAACACTTCAACCATATATATATATATATATATATATATTTATATAGGAATCAACATTCAAGTACTTATCGCATGGGTTACTTACCTAGCTCGCGAGAACTCCAGGTCCTAGTCAAGTCTACCAAAACAAATGATGAAATACCATCAGAATTGTAACTTTATATAATCCTCGACTTATCTTTGATAAATTCTCGAATCTTTCCGGGATAACCAGATCAAGTCCGATTTCAATGATTTCAGTTTCAATAATCTTAAAATATCATTACAAACTAATTCGAGCCATTAGTTAACTTAAATCATTGGTTTACATATTTTTAGAAAATCTTTCAAAAAAGTTTTCGCAAACGCTACGAAAGGGTCCTGAACCCTCTGAACCTTCCCGAATTTATCTAAACGTTATCATATCATCATATGTATCTCATATCTATCATTACAATCAAACAAATATCAATACACGAAAAACCCACTTTTACCCGAAACTTACATAATCTATCGGTAGACAACTCATTCCGTTTTCAACCAGATTCTACAAAATATACATATTCAACATACTCATACTCAAACAATTCAATTTATTTAAGTATGCTACTTTATGAAGCTACTGGATACATCCGAACATTAACGACTAATTGAAATTAGCAAATTTTTATCGGGAGGTCTTATTGAGATTTTGAGGTCATGTACGGACTCCAAACGATTCCACAAACGCGCTGAAATCAACGGAATTCTGATCGAAGCTACTGTTCACTCGTGGGTCACTATTCACCAAAGCTTTCTCTCTCGTTTTATGTGCAATCGTGCACGGAAAGGAAAATCTGCCACCGCCAACTTGTAGTACTCTATGATAACTTCAATTTGTTGGGGTGGCGCGGAACGTGAAAGGAAGCGAGGATCCATGATCGATAAACCCATGTTCGCCCGTGTCTCATACTTTCTCGTTGTTCGATGGTGATGGCCGGTAGGTCGCCGGCGTGGCTGGTTCCCTTCAAGGTACATTTGGGGACATGGTGCGGTGTGTGAGATGTAAGAAGCTTATAAAAATTTTGTAATTACTTGAAACTTCGAGGTATATATAGAAAATATTCAAAAATTGCAATCTGACCCCACGAAATCGCAATCAGGTCATTGTAATGGGGCTTTCACATAAATTTGTATTTTTAAAGCCCTTTTCATACAAATTTTGAAAAGTGTCAAACATGAAAGTCATTCGTAATGGAAAAATGAGTTTGATGGTTTAAGAATCAGTTCAATTGGAGCTTGTTTGCTATTTTTATAACTGTAAGAATACATTGTTACGCGTATAATGATATAAACAAGAATCGCGTAACTGGTTCTCGAAACCACGCGTTTTCCAATGCGATGAAGCTTCACTTAAAATTATTTCGACCTATTTTCCAACATATAAACTCTTATTTTTGAATATTATCCATTTCCAAATCCTTAACTGTAATTCAGAAATCTTCCAACACTGTTCCAAAAAAACTCAAGATATTACATTAGTAATCCTAAATAGTCTGTAGAGATCAAACAAAGATGGGCACTTTATTTGTGGTTTATCTATAGCTACGGTCCATTCCATATTGTATGATAAATTTGATCCGAGTTCGTTCATTTGGTGACATGGGAACGAAGGCACCTTATATGATGCGATCATATAGGACTGGACTAAGATAAAAATGAATTTTTTTTAATATCCGTTAATTAAACAAATAAATTCATATCAATCTAATATATGATCATATATGGGTTGATATGAATCCTGAGTGTATTACGAACTCCTACATGGTAGGCTATGTCATTTGATTTACAAAGGTGAGGGTGGTGAAGAAATCCCGACCTATTTTTGGGACATGATTTGGTGTGTGGCTTATGAAGTTTTACATATATATGAATTCCACTCCTTCTTGCCAGAAGTAGATGAGTATCTTCCTTAAGGGTTGATTCGGTCCTTGAACGGTTAGAGCGCTCAAGTCTTTCTATTACGAATAGAAAAATTAATATACATAATAGTTATGAATAAATCATTCATTAGAGAATCAATGGTACTTATGGCATAAAAAATTAGAGGGGTATAACAGACATTATGACCCGACTCTAATTATGAGATACTCTTGGAGGGTCAATCTGTATGCGGTGATTATATCAGTGGACGCCGATGAGTTTTGGTATAAAATATATTTACAGTAACGAGAGTGCAGCTTTAGGTTTTTAGTAGAATAACCTAAAGTTAATAATTCAGAATATTTAATAAAGAGTTTTAATTAATATTTCGAGATTATTGATGCTCAGAATTGTAGGTCCATTTGATCCTCGTATTAGCTCGTTACATTATAGAAATCCATGGAATAGTTGGATAGTCCAATTATGAACTCACTTGAAAAATATTAAATAATTGAGAATTATTAATTGTCATAATTATTTAATTTGATTAATAATTATATAATGTCACACTTTGCAATTATATATTAAAATGTTTAATATATAGTTTTTATATTAATGATTATTAGATAATCATTTAATATAGGATTTGATTTTTAAATTAAATTTGATTTAATTAAAAATCAAATATAAATATTTATATTAGGGTAGGGTTAGGGATAATTTTGTACAAACACATTTTAACGTAAAAATCTAGATATAAATATAAAGTGTTTATCTTGTTTTGACTAACCTAGCCACTTTTCTCCTCTTTCAATGTGATTGAAAAGAGAGAGAAAATAAGAAATTTTTTTTACTCAAGTGAGTTAACCCCGAGCCCACACTCACAGATTTTTATGGTGAGTCATAACATGAAAGATTGAGTGGTGGATGCGATCCTTGATTTGATTTTGTGTGGCAAACTCTCGGCACCATTTGCACATCATTCACGCTATTTTGATCAAAATCAAATGGAAATTGCATGATTAATGTGGCAAGTATTCAAATTGAATTGTTAAGCAAACGGCCAGGCAAGCACGTGTCTAGTGCAATTATAGTTAATAGCACGTAGTTGATGGCTTTGGCAAATTGCAACTCAATTTGGGTTTAGTCAGTCACGAAGGGTGAAGAAATCACATGAATTGAAATTGAAATTGAGATAATTGAGCTGCAGCCACATAAAGGAAATTGGGTCGTGAATCATAAGCCGAAGTGTATTGTTAATATCGGTTTGCTGATTAAAAAAGAGATACTTAGGTCACGCAAGTGGAGTGTGTGGAAGCCGACCAGTGTCACAACCGAATTTGGAGAATTGGGGCAGTGAGCCGCGTATTGCAGAAGAAGGAGAAAAGGGAAGAAATTTTTTGAAAGGCCGATCTCGGTACCTAAATCGCTTCCGCTGGCGAGAAATCGGTTCCTATAAAGATCTCGACTTGTATAGTTCATCGAGAATATCCGTGGTCGTCAGAATTTACGAGTGAGTGAATTATGGCTACAGAATTAAATTCCGTGACAGATATACCTGAATTTATAGAGTTTCACATTATTAAAATTACTCATAGAGCATTAGGGTAATTTATTATGAATAATATTGATTATTCGTAATCGTCGTTTAATGGTTAAGCAAAAATTACACATCCGGGGGTATTCAGTAATTTCCTAAATTAATGTGTGCATGTATTAGATACATAATGTGATTAGATGCATATTAGTTAACTTTCAAATGTATTTTTGACAACATGTTATCCATTAATATATTTTTGTCATTTAGTGTAAATGTAAAAATACATGATATGTTTAAATTAATTGAATTGATTAGTTTGGATCAAAGCTTGATTGGATAAATTTTAGCTTTATTTGGTTAATTTGATTAATTAAATAATTTAGGGTTTATGCCTATTTTTAAAATTGAGGCTTTCCATTTCATGAATGTAATTATGTATATTAAATGTAACTAATTATTTTAGTGGTGATTTAGAAACACTTAAATGTGTAATTGACACTTTTGGACTAAAATGAGAAAAATATAAAAGTTTATATTTCTAGCCTAAATTTAGCCAAGTGGTGGTAATTTGGACATTTTTAAAATTAATTTTGAGATTGAATATTAAAATAAATATTTTATTTTAATTTCTAAAGAAAAAATTTTGATTTGGAAATTGGAAAAACTATTTTTCACGTTCTGCCGCGATAATCGATAAAACCGTATTTACAGTAATAAAAATTATATCAGAGCCTGTCTGATTCTTCATCCCAAATATGAATCTTACTTGATATTTTTTTTATGTAATATGAACTTGTAATTATATATGCATGTAATCGTAGATTTTATCTAACTAAGTTGTGGCAGTTTTACAGAAAATTCCTCTTTAATAAGGCTTTAAAGTAATTTGTATGTGTGTATGTATTTTTCTTTGGTCCTTCTTGTCAATACGTGCGTAAATAAATTCTTTGGCTATATTCGAGATCGTGCCAAAGCTGCGAGAATATAGTCGATGAGAATTACTTACACCGGTTATATATCATATATAGATAAATTCAATTGAAAATGGAAATCCTGAACGTGTCAAAGATGTCACAACGAGAAACGGTCAGGACCGAAATTTAGGAGTCACTTGTGTGTGATTGACAATTGTTGTTTACCTAATGAATATACGTAGGCGAGAATATGTCAAAGCTGTGAACCAAAATATATTTATGGGGTCTACTTCCTACTATTGAATTTAATTTTATTATTGAATTCCTTATTTTTCTGTTTGGGGATTAAAGTATTACATTATATAATGGGAAGACATTTTTCAGATTAAAAAGTTCATGATCTATTTGATGTTTATTTGATATTGTATGAAACTGTATAATTTGCTAACTGTTATTTCGCTATCTATATGATAGATTTGTGATGGTGGCCTATTTATCTTCTAATCATTTAGCTCGTATGCTGGATACGAACAAGCTAAAAGAGCTTGAAAATTTTACAGACTGTGAGATAGATTTGAGGGTTGTCCTCGAATCCGAGAGATTAAGGTATGTCCTAGATGCATTGATACATGTTGCTATACCACCTGAGTCCACGCCTGATGACACCAAACTTTCCAGAAATAGAGGGATGAAGACCTAAATGTTAGTGTTGGGTTTCTATTAAGTCCCAAGATCTATTTCAAGCAAGAAACACATGTGAATACAACAATGAAATATGGCGAAATCATACTCACATTGAACGGCTTTTGGATGTGATGAAAACAAGTCTTTTCCTCCAAGGTTGAAGCTCTCGGCTTTGGGCAGTTTTTGAGCTCTAAGAAATTCGGCCAACCTCCATGGATGTCCTCCATTGATGCTCCAAGCTCCAAGCTTATATGGTGATTCCATGCTCATGAAATTAGTTCCCTATCACCTTAGGATAACTCTTTTGTGTGCTAGCACTCTTGATTTTGCAACAAAATCTCTTCTTTGTTCTTGATCCATTCGGCCAAGGAGAGAGATGAAGAAGAAAATGTCTCTGGCCAATTCTTGTGAGGGGAGAGAGAGTTCAATATGTTTTTGTTGTTTTTGTGTATCTAATACACAAATTGAAAAGTCAAATACCAAATATTAAAATAATGGTGGTATATGTCAATCAAGCCATCAAAAGCCATTTTAACTTTCCAACCACTTACATCAATCATGAATAGTGACAAGCATCTCATCACTCAAAGTGATGTGACTTATATCACAAAAAACTAATGATGTGAGGCTTGATGTGACTTGTAGGCCGTACTTCAATTCGCAATGCGAGTGCGTCCGCAAACACTCTCGGGCTCGGGTTCGTTAATTCCAAATTAACGAATTTTCCATTGCTTCGAAATTAAATCTAATTTAATTAAATAACTTTGCCTAGAAAAATTACTATTCACGTCGCTAACGAATTAATTCTAAATTAACTCGTTCGCCCGAATTAAAATCTAATTTCAATTCCGCGTCGAAATCCAATTTCGTTTAATATATCGAATATATTAATTTATCGATTAATTCCAAATTAATCGTTATCTCTCTTTCATTAATATTTTATCCCAGATAAAATATCTCCGTAATTAATCCCAGATTAATTTTCTCTCTCTTATAATTAATCCCAGATTAATAAAGTGTGAGTCATACGTCATCGGTGAATCTTCGGGAAGCGATCCATGAGATCCCCAGATATGTTGGCAGTAAATTCGGTCGTCGGACTATCCGAACACGTACGTATCTAGTACTACGTTTTTACCGATTTACAAGACATGGTTGGCTTCTAGCAAAGCACCGTGCCTACCCAATTCTCCAGAAATATTCTTACTGGAATATGTGATCTATATCAGGCGTAGTATACGTAGTATTGCATATTTCGATCCAACATCGGATGTCACGTGCAAGGCCTGGGGCTGGAAATGTGTCTGCCTCGTACGAAGCACATATCGGATCTCTGGTAACTAGTCTCTATAATCGGATAATCATGACCTAGTTATATTATCCCGATGACTGCAGTACATAAGAGCACCAGTTCCGTATCCTACGTGATCATCATCTCCACTATGACTGGAGTGATACTTCCATCTCGACATCACACCCAACACACTACGATTCTCAATATACCCAGAAGAGGCGTACACAGAACCTGTTAAAGCCCTGGACGACCAAAACCAAAGTATATTGATTGTCGAAAGTATTAGCGGTGCAAGTCTCAGGTTAAGACCAAATACACCTACCCTGATTCGGACTTCCATAGACACATAGTCATACTACCAATGGAATTCCGAGGGGTCTATCCAGAGTGAAGCTGTTTTCCGTACCATCGGTAAAACACAACCTCCTATTACACTTGCCTGAGTATCCTATACCCAAATATATGAGAACTATGCCATTATGCCCTCACAACGCGCACAAGTGTAATACTAGTCTTTTCTGCATTATCAATGTCCAATCTCGATAATACTCTGACTAGGGATATTTAATGATTAAACCATCGTGGATTGATATTGTCTCATATCATCTCAATCCGGAACTAATCATATGGACCTTTTATCATTTATACATCTTGGTGATCTAATCACAAATGATAAAAGAGCAATTTCCTTTGTCACATAGTTAATTTGTACAACAACACCATGATCTGTACAAATAGTGACGCTATGGGTCATAATTGTCCAACAGTTAGGTCATACTGTTGGGTTTCTAAGGTCAAACCAAGATCATTTTAAGCATGAAATCAAGTGAATACGAAAAGAAGTATAGCGGAAATATACTTACAAAGATCGGTTATAGGATGTGTAGAGAACAAAATTTTTTTGCTCTCATTGAAGTTGTTCCAAGCTCCGCCAAAGTTGTGTATCAAGCTCCAAGCTTTGATCTTTGATTCCAAGCTCAATGGGAATGGTTTCCCTATCACATTTGTATGAATCTTTGATGTGTGCTAGCACTTGAAAAATTGCAACAATTCTTCCTTTGGCTCTATGAAGCTCACGACAATGGAGGGTTGGGAGAGAGAGAGAAATTTTCAATTTTTGTTTTAATGTAAAAGTGAATTGATTTTCCAAAAACCAAAAACATATACCAAAATCCAAATTTGGTAAATGTCACTCAAGCTTTTCATTATTAAAACAAAGTGTGTCTTACAAGCAACCATCATCTCACCACTAACTTCCATCACCAAAAAGTGATGTGAATGACAAGTGATGTGACTTGTGATGTGACTTGTGGGCCCCACTCGAATTCAAAATCCGAGTGGGCCTGCAAATACTTCTGGGCTCGAGTTCGTTAATTCTGAATTAACGAATTTTCCGTTGCGACGTAATTAAATCAAATTTAATTAAATAATTATGCCTAGCAAAATTACTATTAAAGTCTCTCGCGATTTAATTCTAAATTAATTCGTTCGCCCGAATTAAATTCCAATTTTAATTCCGTTATGAAATCTAATTTCTTTTTAATATATCGAATATATTTTTTATTCGATTAATTCCAAATTAATCGTTCTCTCTCTTCTATTTGAATTTTATCCCAGATAAAATCTCGCCGTAATTAATCCTAGATTAATTTTCTCTCACTTCCAATTAATCACAGATTAATTATGTTCGAGTCATACGTCATCAGTGAATCTTCGAGAAGCGACCCATGAGATCCCTGGATATATTGGTAGTAAATCCGGTCGTCAGACTATCCGAACATGTGCGTACCTCGTACCACGTTCTTACCGATTTACGAGACATGGTTGGCTTCTAGCAAAGCGTCGTGCCAACCCAATTCTCCAAAAATATTCTTAAAGGAATATATAATCTTTGTCAGGCGTAGTATACGTAGTATTACGTATTGCGATCCAGTATCTGATGTCACATGCAAGGTCTAGGGCTGGAATAGTGTCTGCCCCGTACGAAGCATATATCGGATCATAAGTAACTAGTCTCTATAATCGGATAATCATGACCTTGTCATATCATCCCGATAGTTGCAACATAATAGAGAACCGGTTATGTATCTCTGCGTGATCATCATCTCCATATGACTGAAGTGATACTTCCGTCTTGACATCACACCCAATACACTACGATTCTCAATAAACCCAGAAGAGGCGTACATAGAACCTGTTAAAGTCTCAGACGACCAAAACCAAAGCGTATTGATTGTCGCAAGTACTAGCGACGCAAGTCTCAGGTTAAGACCAAATACACCTACCCTGATGCGGATTCCCATAGACACATAGTCATACTACCAATGGGATTTAGCGGGGTCTATCCAGAGCGAAGCTATTTCCATACCATCGGTAAACACAACCTCCTATCATACTTGCATAAGTATCCAATACTTAAATATATGAGAACTATGTTGTTACGCTTCCATAACACTCACAAGTGCAATACTAGTCTATTCTGAATTATCGATGTACAGTCTCGATAATACTACGACAAGGGATATTTAATGATTAAACCTTCGTGGATTGATATTGTCTCATATCTTATAATCTGGAACTAATCATAAGGGCTTTTATCATTTATATATATAAGTAATCTAATTACAAAATGATAAAATGCAATTTCCATTGTCACATAGTTAATTTGTACAAAAACCACAATGTCTTTTACAAATAATGACGCTATGGGTCATAATTGTCCAACAATCTCCCACTTGGCCTATATCCAGTCACTCAAGCATCTAACACCTGAACTATGTACATGTCGCTCAAACTTATTCTGAGGAATAGCTTTCGTCAGCGGATCTGCAATGTTGTCCTCTGATGCGACCTTCTCGATCTTCACATCGCCACGATGTATGATCTCACGAATCAGATGGAAACGTCGAAGAACATGATTGGATCCTTGATGAGACCGCAGTTCCTTAGCCTGCGCTATAGCCCCGTTATTGTCACAATACAATGGAACGGGCTCAGATGCTAACGGAACTACTCCTAATCCAATTAGGAATTTACGGATCCAAACTGCCTCTTTTTCTACTTCAGCTGCATCAATATACTCCGCTTCTGTTGTTGAATCGACAACAGTCTCTTGCTTGGAAGATTTCCAGCATACTGCTTCATTGTTCAAACAAAATATGTACCCGTATTGCGATTTACAGTCGTCTTTATCGGTTTGGAAACTTGCATCGATATACCCGGTTATCTCAAGTTCTCTATCTCCATAGATTAAGAAAGCATCATTAGTTCGTCTAAGATACTTAAGGATATTCTTAACCGCCATCCAGTGACCAACACCTGGATCGGCCTGATAGCGACTACACATGCTCAAAGCATACGAGACATCAGGTCGCATACATATCATGGCATACATGATCGATCCGACTGCCGAGGTGAACGGGATCTGACTCATGTTATCTCTCTCATTTTGAGTGTTATGACACATGTCCTTAGATAGAGTGACACCATGTGACACTGGAAACAGTCCCCTCTTAGACTGTTCCATGTTGAATCTCTTCAACACTTTGTCATTATATGTGCTCTGGGAGAGTCCAAACAGCTTTCTAGATCTATCCCGGTAGATCTTTATTCCCAGAATAAAGGCTGCTTCTCTCAGATCCTTCATGGAGAATTTTAATTAAAGCCAAGCTTTCATCGATTGTAGCATGGGAATGTCATTGCCTATTAGCAATACATCATCAACGTAAAGGACAATGAATGTCAGTGCGCTCCCAATAACCTTCTTATATACACAAGGACCATCCTCGTTTTGAACGAAATCATATTTTTTTATGATCTCATCAAAACGTTGGTTCCAAGAATGCGATGCTTGCTTCAATCCATAAATGGATCGATTTAACTTGCAAACCTTGTTCGCATGTTTTGGTACGACAAAACCGTCAGGCTGTTGTATATAAACATCCTCCAAAAGGTTTCCGTTAAGGAAAGTGGTTTTGACGTCCATCTGCCATATCTCGTAATCGAAATATGCAGCAATAGCAATCACAATCTGAATGGATTTAATCATGGCAACGAGTGAAAAATTTCGTCGTAATCGACACCATGTCATTGACGATACCCCTTCGCTACAAGCCTAGCTTTGTACGTTTGTATGTTTCCATCCATGTCAGTCTTCCTCTTGAAGACCCACTTACAACCAATAGGCTTTACGCCTTCGATTGGTGTACATGGAATCCATTTCAGACTTCATGGCATCTTGCCATAAACCGGAGTCGATACCTTGTAACGCTTCCTCATACGTAGCCGGTTCGTCTTCCTCAATAAGATTAATATCTACATGAGGTGAGATAAGAAACCCATACCTCTCAGGTTGTTTTCTGACTCTCTCCGACCTAAGCGGTTCTTGTGTATTCGAAGATTGTGGTACAGTCTCATCCCTGATGAACTGTTCATGTTCCGTTAAGGATTCTGTGCCAGGAACAGTATCACTCCGATTTTCATCGAGTTCTATTTTCCTCCCACTGACCACTGCATTTAGGAATTCCTTCTCAAGGAAAACCGCATGTAGAGCAACAAATACTTTGTTCTCTTGTGGGTGATAGAAGTAATATCATTTGGTTTCCCTAGGATATCTTACAAATAGGCATTTATCCGATTTGGGTTATAGTTTGGTACCTTCCAAATGTTTGACGTATGCCCAGTAACACCAAATCTTCAGGAATGAGAAACCCGGTTTCTTTCCTGTCCATATTTCATACGGAGTCTATTGAACAAACTTTGACGGAACCTTATTCAAAATAAGTATTGCATTGTTCAATGCATATCCATAGAAGGAAATAGGTAGCTCTGTGTGACTCATCATAGACCTTACCATGTCCAATAAAGTTCGGTTTCTCCGTTCAGACACACCGTTTAATTGCGGTATTCCAGGAGGAGTCCACTGTGAAAGAATACCATACTCTTTCAAGTAATCGAGAAACTCATTGCTCAAGTATTCGCCACCACGGTCCAACCGTAATGTTTTAATACTTTTTCTGGTCTGTTTTTCTACTTCGTGTCGAAACACTTTGAATTTCTCAAAGGTTTCCGACTTGTGTCTCATAAGATACACATAACCATAACGCGATGTGTCATCCGTAAAGGTTACAGAGTATTCATATCCACCACTAGCCTGGCTAGATATGGGCCCACATACGTCACTATGAACAAGAGCTAACAGTTTGGTAGCACGTGCACCTTTACCGCTAAAAGGTGTTTTAGGCATTTTGCCTAACAAATAAGATTCGCAGACGTCATATGAATTTGGATCAAATCCGTCCAAGTATCCACTCATTTACCCCTCCTCCAACTATTCAAACAACCAAATTAACCCTCCACCAATCATACCACACGCCCTTGACCACCAACTTACCTTACCCCTCATTTTCAACAAAGTTTTTCAAGCCATTAATGACCTCCCCGTCCAAGTCAAAAGAAACACCACATCACCCCTCATTTTCAACAAAATAGCCACCCAATTAATAACCCTCATCAATGATAGCCTACCTAATAAATGCACCACCCTTTGCATATATAAAGAACCCATAGCTCCCTTGAAACCCCTGGCACATACAACACAAGACACTTCTCTCCCTTAACTTCATCTCACGCCCAAACTACTTTCATCCACTGCCTTCAATTCACGTCACTCTCCCCCCATTCAACAACCTTTCAATTCACGCCAAAATAGCCCCTTGAATAAGCCCTCCAAACACGCCCAGCAGCCCCTAAAATCACCCATTTATTTACACCCAAAATAGCACCAAATCAGCCTTCATTCACGTCCCACATCGCCCAGAAATCAGCCCCCTCATTCACGCCCATAACACGCCAAGCAGCCCCTTCCTCCCAGAATCCCACATCGACCAGGAAGCCTAGTCCTCAGCCAAGCCCTCACTCACTCGGTAATTACAAAGCAACACAGCCCACTTAGCCACTCACGCAAGACAGTCCACTCACGTCACACATAGCCACTCACCAACACGCATCAACAACCTTCAACTTCACTCAACACACTTGCGCCACCTGCCTTCAAACACCAACAGAAATCACCCTTTAATTCATAGAAAATTACCCCCATTGTAGCTTATTCACACCGAAAAACTGCACCCAAATAGCCCTTGTACATCAACAAAAATAACTCTGGAAACAGCCCTGGACTGCCGAAAAATTGCTCTCAAATAGCCCTTGTAAACAAGCCCAAACAGCTCCAAACAGCCTCTGCAAAATTGCCTCATACCCGCAAAAAAACTGGACTAAAAAAACTACCTCTAACCCACAAAACCTGCCTAGTTTTACCGCACATTCTGCCCCCAAAACAGTCCCGAATTAGTCCCCAAACTGCACCAGAAACCGCGCCCCAAAACACCGCAAAACAGCCCTACATTACAGCAAAACAGTAAGCTTAAACCGTTACCAGAAACCGAAGTGAAACGGAGTAAAAAATAGCAGCCCAAACAGTGAAGCAACGAAGGAAAATGTTGAACCAGTGAATCAGAGGAGTTGCGGTGCATCAACCCTTCCGACGACCGCATACCGCACTTTCGAGAGACGACTAAAGAGGTTAGACCTAAGGGCACCCTTTTATTTATTATCATGTATTTTTAGTTATTTTATTACTTTATTTCGTATAAGTATTGTGAATTGGTGCATGATGTGATTCCGGATGAACATAATATGTGTTCTTTCTTACGGTATATCGGATGGAAACCCGGACATAAATTCCGTAGCAGAATCCGAATGGATGGTATTGTGTTTTGCACTCGGGATATAATGCCACATACACAATTTGAGAGATTCACATATTTCGTTTCATCCAACCTTGTATTCGAGCATGATTAGGTTACTAGTATGTTATTTGTTTCTAAGCATGATTTAGGCGTTAGTACATTATTTCTTTATGCATGACTTAGTTATTTTCTTTCGCAATAGGAGTTTAATTTATGTTTATGTTTAGGTTGTTATTTATTTTTCGTATTTGATAATTCAACACGCTCATTGTGTGATATCGTATGTTTGCCGTTATGACAACTAACTTTTAAAGCATGCAAACTTAGTTTTAAGCCGTATACAGATTTAGGTGTAGGTTACCTTTTGCAAATGTATGTTGAGTAGACTTGGTTAAAATTGCACAAATCCGTTCATTACAAGTGACATAAGTGAGGGACCATTTTGAACCCAAGGGTTTGAGGTCTTCCCTTGCGAGGGGTAAGTGGGACCTTAAATCATTTTCCCAGTTCACACTGGGTGGCGACTCCATGTTATTTCTCCGATTTAGTTCCCCCGTGGGACTACTCCGTACTCCCAACCAGGCCGCGAGCCTGGAACAGCGTCGTCGATTTCTGTGTTCTACAGTCTGGCGACTCCACTGGGGATAGAGAATCAGCCCCGAAATAATGTCTTGTAATGTTTGTGATTTGTACTTTAGTTAATTGTGTCTAATGTGGGTTGAAGGTGTTTAATCAAAGGCATTATTAAGGCTAGGTAATGGTTTGGTGTCTTCCTTCATTCACTACCTTTCTATAAGGAAAAGTTGTGAAGGCACCTAGATAATCATTACCCGTAGCTCACTGTGGCAGACTAATTTGGAGGACTTGTTGTTTATTCATGTCACCAAGGCGATAAGAGCCTAAAAGGCTTGGGTATTTAAGAGAGTTCGCTCCACCCTCCCTCTGGGGAATCTACAATAGGAAATCCATTTGAAAGTTAGTCACATACCGTAACTCGTTGGCACGTACCTTAAGGTATAAAAAAGGTGCGCTCACTTGGTCGCTCGAACCCTTGAGTGGGGAGTCCTAGTTATGGCAATCCTTCGTCAGCGGGAGCCTTTGTTTACATTCCTTTAAACCAATGTGAACCATAGTTGTATGACCCATAGAAATTATTTCTTTATGTTTGTGTTTGGGACCATTGTCATTCGGATTCAGTTGGGTTTCTTGTCAAGAGATATGAACTTGTTGAGCCATTTAAACTGGGACGAGTTCGTGTCCTTTGACAATTGGGCCAAAAGCTTCTAAAAGCTTCTAAATGCCGATGGGCCATTTTGTGTTTAGGCCTTTTATTATTTGAAGTTTTTTAACCATGTTATCGCGAAAAATATAACTTGTTGGGCCTTTTCAACTGGGACAAGTTTGCACCACGCAATAGTATGATTAAATGCTTTAAAATGATAATGGGCCAACCGATGTATAAATCTTAATGATCTTGTATATTTCATGAATTACACATGTACATACTAACATGTATTTTAAGAGACACCATAGATTCCCGTTGGGTTAGGGAAGAGGGGAGACTCATCAAAAGACCGACATCAAATATAAGTGAATCAGTTAATGAGAGGTCTCGTATGGATCAGCTTGAAGCCAATCTCACAAAGGTTACTGAGCAACTGCAAGCATTGACCGCCGCTGTGTCTAATATAGCTGGACCCCGAACAGGGTGAATGATGATATTCATATCTTTGATGACGATATGGCCGAGTATGCCGCTGGGAAGATAGCCGGGTCTCAGGATGATATACAGAAACTCCGTGATTAAGTGGATTCAGTTACCCGTAAACTAAAGGGTAAGCATGAGGACTTACTGGACTATGAGGCGATGACTTTGAGGAGCAATTACCAGCTCAGTTTAAGATGCCCGATATAGCCAAATTCAATGGAAATGGGGACCCGAGTGTCCATCTCCGACAATATGTCTCAGTAATAAGTTCAGTGGGCTTGTCACAACACCACCAAGTTCAGAAGATGTTTGGGATGTTGCTTGAGGGGGCACCCGTGGTATGGTACCATAGCCTTGAAAGAAAGGTTAAGGAAGATTAGAGGGAACTGGCAGAAGCTTTTCTGAAACAGTATGTTACAGATTTAGAGATTAACTTGTCACTCCGCGATTTGGAGAACACCAAGCAGAAGCCGGAGGAGAGCTTCAAAAACTATGTAGATCACTGGAGAAGTCAGCTTTTAAAGATGCAGACTCGGCCCTCAGAGAAGGACCAAATCAAGATGATCATCAAGGGCACCAAGCCCTCAATCTATGGCAAGTTGAGGAGGATGACCTCCATGATTGCAGATTTCTGACAGTTGAGAGAGACTGTCATGGACATCAAAGAAGAAGAAGCGGAGAATAGAAAGTTTTATGGCATGAACAGAAGGACTGTCGGAGGACCATCAGGTGCCAAACCTGTTTTTGCTGAGGTTGCTGCCATTAAGAATAGACGTTTTTCTAACCTGGGTAGGCCCTTGTCCAAAGTGCTTGAGAAGTTGACAAGGCAGAGACTCCTAAAGCCCTTGGAACCTAAACCACTCCCAAATCCTCCCCCACCAAACCTCATATGAACCGTTATTGTCACTTCCAAAAACAACACGGCCATGACACCGACAGATGTGCCCACCTTAGGCACGAAATCTAAGACCTAATTGACTCCCACAAAATTCCTGACCCCCCTGAGAAAGAACAGCCATACACACACCGTAACCCCCTGCCTAACTACCACTCTTGTCCCCCCGCCTACTTACATGATTAACTCTGGCCTACTAGAAGACCTTGTCCTCCAAACATTTGACCACCAAGCCTTTTGTCTAGGGATTTGGGATAACAACATTGAAGATGAAACAGAGCAGAAGAATAATTTTTTGGAGGAATTTTCGAGCAGTGATGAGGAAGAAGTGAAGGGGATGACCCGTAGTGGGCGCTTTTATAGTGATACTGCAGATAAGGGTAATGAAGTATTGACAGAAGGCATGGAAATGGCTGAGAATATGGAGAATACTGAGGGAGATGCAGTGCTACAGCATTTGAAGAGGACCCGGGCCCAAGTCAGCATCTGGGAATTGTTGTGTTCATCACAGGAGCACAGGCGGGCCATGGTTGAAGCCTTGAACAAGATAGGAGTACCGGAGGATGCCAACGCCACAATTTTTGTCGGATCAGTGTAAAGGGAAGCTCTGCAGATGATAACCTTTTCTAAGGAGGAACTCCCCGCTGAGGGAAGGAACCATAATAGACCTTTATTCATCGGAGCTGAAGTGAAAGGCAAGAAGACATCTTGTGTGATGGTGGATGATGGTTCGTCCATTAATGTGCGCCATTTGAAGATTTTAGCAAGGCTAGGTATGAAGCCGGCAGATCTGAGTCCCTCCAATATGACTATCAAGGCTTATGATGATAGCAAGCGGGGAGTTGAGGGTACTTTTTCGGTGATGGTCAAAGTGGGCCCAATTGAGGATGAGGTTGAGTTCACAGTACTGGATATCCCGGCCACTTTTGCTCTGTTATTGGGAAGGCCGTGGTTTCACAAGCTTGGGGGCGTGCCCTCCACTCTGCATCAAGTTATCAAATTCCCGTACGAAGGAGAGATTTTCACCATCCGAGCTGAGATAGACAATGTTGTGGCCGCTTTGGAAATACAACCTTTTATAAGGTTCCAAGTGTCGGCAAATTTTGAGGAGTGGTTGGATCCTAAGGTGGCTAGGATCATGGAGAAGATGAAGTTTGAGCCGGGTAAAGGTTCAACATTGCCAAACTTTAAGGGGCAGACTACCCGGAGGGGTTTAGGATACAAGTCTGATGAGGAAAATCCAAAGGCTATGAAGAAAGGGTTGAAGCTGAAAGAATGCTTTGTAAAGGCTTCAGGGTATCAGGGATAGCCTGAACTGGTAGAGGTCAATGGGATCGTGGTGCCCGGATTTGAGATCTTTCAGGATATGCTGGGTAAGAAGCCACTGACAGAAGAAGTTGCGAAGGAAGAAGATAAATGGGAGGAAGAGCTTATGACACTGGAGAGCCTGACCCTTGAGGAGAATGTGGAAACTGAGAAAGACCCAACTGCGGGAGATGAAGCATCTGTGGAGGATGAAGATGTTTATCTCTCTGATCTATTTGAATGTATTCCAGCATCTACTAGCAATAAAGACGTTCATTTCGCTTACTTGCCTGAGTCTCTCAATTTGCATGACTTGAGTATACTTGACATCAACTCGACCAAAACAAACACATTCAACCTTGGTACGCCTGAAAGTCCCAAGGAGATTTTAATTGCGAGTGAAGTTATCGCCGAAGAGCGGAAGAATTTAGAAGTGATGTTAGTCAAATATGCTAAAGTATTCGCTTGGTCCTATGAAGACATGCCTGGGGTAGACATAAGTATCGCCCAACACATAATACTGACTTATCCAAACATGAACCCGGTAAAGCAGAAACTCCGAAGAATGAGACCTGAGTGGGCCGAGAAAGTCATAGAAGAAGTCAAGAAGCAGATATATGTGGGATTTCTAGAAGTGGTAAATTACTGCGAGTGGTTGGCTAACATTGTACCAGTACCAAAGAAAGATGGGAAAGTCAGAATGTGCGTGGATTACAGAGATCTCAACAAGGCTTGCCCGAAGGATGATTTTCCTTTACCCCATATAGATGTACTAGTTGACAGTGTGGCTTTATCTACCATGTACTTATTTACGGATGGATTCTCAGGATATAACCAGGTTCTTATGGCTGAAGAAGACAAGCATAAGACTGCCTTTGTCATAGAATGAAGTACATATTGCTACAAGGTGATGCCGTTTGGGCTTAATAATGTAAGAGCCACTTACCAGCGTATGGATACCACATTATTCCACGACTTGATGCATAAAGAGATCAAGGTATATGTGGATCACATGATGGTTAAGTCAGAGACGAGAGGTGGACATATAGAAGCACTGGAGAAGTTCCTTCAGCGAGTCGACAGATACAACTTGCGATTAAACCCCAAGAAGTGTGTGTTTGGGGTAACGTCAGGAAAGTTGTTAGGCCATACAGTGGGAATGAGAGGAATAGAAGTAGACCCTGAGAAGATCAAGGCAATTACTGAGATGTCGGCACCGAAGACAGAGAAAGAAGTCAGAGCATTCCTTGGGAAAATTCAGTACATCGGTCGGTTCATTGCCAAGTTGACATCGGTATGTGAACCTATTTTCAAGTTGCTGAGGAAGAACCAGCCAGTGAAATGGAATGAGCAGTGTCAGGAAGCCTTCGACAAGAGCAAAGAATATTTAGTGAAGCCTCATGTTTTGAGACCTCCGAGATCGGGAAAACCCTTGGTACTGTATTTGGCTATTGAACCTGAAGCACTGGGGGCGATGATGGTACAATCAGATGAGACGGGGGTAGAGCATGCAGTCTACTATCTCAGTAAGAATATCCTTCCATACGAAGCCCATTACCAGGAAGTAGAGAAGATCTGTTTGGCAGTGGTGTGGGCATCCAAGAAATTGCACCATTACTTCCAATCCTACAAGATCCAAGTGGTAGCAAAGGAGAATCCTTTGAAGTATCTGCATTCAGTGCCTTCGTTAGTTGGAAAGTTGGGCAGATGGTTAGTGTTGCTGGCACAGAGTTTGATATTGAATACCTCACTTCTAAAGTAATCAAGGGACGAGCCATGGCAGAGTTCCTGACATTACAACCGGTAGAATGAGATCAATACAAGTTTGAGTTCCCAGACGAGGAGATCCAAGCTATTACAGTTCAAGAATGGAAGATGTACTTCGACGGAGCAGTAAACTGCAAAGGAGCCGAAATTGGAATTGTGATAGTAACTCCGGAAGGAGAAACTTTTCCTATGGCCAAGAGATTGACGTTCAGAGTAACCAATAACATGGCTGAGTATGAAGCGTGTGCCTTTGGATTGACTGCATTTATAACTTTGAAGGCTAAAATATTGAGGTCTACGGGGACTCGATGTTGGTAGTCAGACATATACAAGAAGAGTGGGAGTTGAAAGAAGAACGATTGAAACCTTACTTGTTCTATCTCTGGAATCTGGCACATGTCCTCCCTGACTGTAAATTCCAGCACTTTCCGCGGGAAGAGAACCAGATGGCAGACATATTGGAAACACTAGCCGCAACTTGGGAATATCCTGAGAAGTTGGTGATGAGACCTCTGGTGCTGACGACAGCAAGCAAACCAGTTTATGAGATGGAAAGAATCTTGGAGGTGGAAGTCAACGATGGGAAACCCTGGTACTATGATATTCAGAGATATCTGGAACACGGAGAACTCCCAGAATAAGCAAGCAGAAAGGATAGAATAACTATTCAAAAGTTGGCTTCTCAGTATGTGAGTCTGAAAGGAGAACTACACAGAGACATGCGAATGGCATTCAGCTGAAGTGTTTGAGAAAAAAGAGGCTCAGAAGGTAATGGAAGAAGTACATGTCGGTGTATGTGGACCACACATGAATGGATTGAATTTGTCCCGCAAGATAATAAGACAAGGTTTCTACTGGTCAACTATGGAAGCTGACTGAGCAAGCAAAGCACGTGATTGTAAGCAGCACACGTCAACGCACACGGTAACTTGAACCATCTGCCTCATACAGAGTTGCATGGGTTGTCAGAGCCGTGGCCTTTCTCAACATGGGGAATCGATATAATCGGAGAAATTTGATCGAACGCATCGAATGGACATCGCTTTATAGTAGTGGCAGTGGATTACTTTTCAAAATGGGTGGAAGCCGAGTCATTTCGCAATGTTACAGTAAAGCAGATGGTAAAGTTCATAGCTCGGAATCTCGTTTGTCGATACGGTATGTCGCACCATGTGGTAACAGACAATGGAGTCCAGTTTCAGGGAGAAACAAATGCGATGTTACAGAAGTATGGGATAAGACATCACAAGTCATCACCTTACAGACCGTAAGCAAATGGGGCAGTCGAGGCAGCCAACAAAACAATGACGATGATTTTAGTCAAGATGATTGAGAATTACAAAGATTGGACTGATAAGCTACCGTATGCCCTGTGGGAATACAAAACTTATGTGAGAACGGCGACAGGAGCCACGCCTTACCCTTTGGTCTACGGAATGGAAGCTGTATTGCCGGTGGAAGTTGAAATACAATCCATGCGGGTATTAAGAGAAGCAGAATTGCCTGAACGAGAATGGGCCTCGCAGAGGTATGAACAGTTAGCATTGATGGATGAGAAGAGGATGAAGTCCTTGCATCACATGCAGATATACCAGAAGAGGTTGGCTCGAGCATTTAATAAGAAAGTGCGTCCTCTACCAAGATCAGAAAGGGTGATTTGGTGCTTAAGCAGTCGAAGCCATCGACAATTGACCCGAGAGGAAAGTTCAGACCAAACTGGGAAGGACCCTACATAATGCAGAAGGTAATGGGAAATAGAGCAGTGAGACTGTCAGATTTGGAATGGAACGAGTTCACCGAGCCGATCAATGTTGACAGATTGAAGCAGTACTTTACCTGAGGAGGAGAAGACTGAGCAGTTACCAAGAGAGTTGGTGGAAGACCTAACCCGACGGGATAGGAAAACTCATGCATGTATGCATACACGTAACATATTTTGCAATCCTTCTTGGTTTCTTTTGTTTTGTATTCACAGGTTTTGAAAAAGGAAAAGAGAAAACAACAAAGATAAGCCAATCAGAAATAGTGAAAGCACAATATCAGATTCAGGGTTGAGGCCCACATTGGTGTTAGTTTCGGGAAAGAATCTCAGTGTCGAGGCCCACATTGGTGTTAGTTTAGGTGGTATTCCCAGGGTTGAGGCCCATATCAGCATGAGTTTCGGGAATGGATCTCAAGGGGCGAAGCCCACATTATCAGCTATCGAAAGGAAGAATTCCATGAAATCAATGAGTGAAAAAAAATAATAAATAAATAAAATAAAATAAATGAAAGAAAGAGAGAGAGAGAGAGAGAGAAGTCCTTGATGGTTAAGCATATGTCCGGTGATGACATTGTTTGCTGTAAAGAGAAACCTTAGAAACGATAAGTGCGAGACGTGCTCTCGTCCGGTATCTGAATGGATTGATCTCAGCTAGACTCGCGAACACTTGATTATGGGATCTCAACAGTAGAAGCCTGAGTGGTTGGCAAGATAACTAGTTGAAGAGATGGTGGATCAGTGAATGACCGTTTGCCTGGATGTCCCTCCTGGTTTACTTATGCTACGATATATAATATGGTTGGAAACAAAGGAAAAGTCTCTGCGATAAAAAGAAAAAGAAAAAAATAGACCGCCTATAACCGATAAGCATGAAGCTACCATGGGCGAGTATTATGACCACCATGAGGAGAAATGCTACCTTAAAGGGTAGCTGTGTGTCAAAGAAAAAGAAAAAAAAAAAGAGAAAGAAAAAAGAATGAAAAAGAATGAAAAAAAAAGACAAGAAAAAAGAAGAAGACCATATCATGTTAAGTATGACGAAGTAATCACAGAGTGTGATCGAGACGTCTTGGTTAGACCCACTGATCTGATTCTCTGAGACGAAATCATCGAGTTGGCCTACTTAAGGAATAAGCTGCGAGAGAGCCTTAACACACACACACACACACTAGGAGTCTAGTTCAGATCACCTATTAAGACGATCAGAGTTGAGTGTATCGAGTACTTTGAAGGTTCTCAGGTTTCGACGCGAAGCATTCGTTGAGGACGAAAATATGTCTAGCTATTAGGGATATCTCATGAGAGGCAGTATAGTATGTTAAAATAAACCATCACATCCTCAATATCAATTTTGGAGATGAGTCCCGAGGGCGAGGCCCACATCATTATCAGTATCAGTCTTGCCGGGTACGGTACTCTGGGGGCGAGGCCTATATTAGCATCAGTATCAGTCTAGCCGGGTCTGACATTCTGGGGCCGAGGCCCACATCATTATCAGTATTAGTCTTACCTGGTATGGCACTCTGGGGGTGAGGCCCACATCATTATTAGTGTTGCCGGGTATGGTACTCTAGGGGTGAGGCCCAAATCATTACTAGTATCAGTTCTGCCGGGTATGGCACTCCGGGTATGGAGATACATCATCAGTTCTGCTGGGTATGGCACTCCGGGTATGGAGATACAGCACCAGTTCTGCCAGGTATGGCACTCCGGGTATGGAGATACAACATCAGTTTTGCCGGGTACAGCACTCCGGGTTTTGAGACATCATCAGTATCAGTTTTGCCGGGTACTCACTCCGGGTATGGAGACATCAGTATCAGCTTGCCAGGTACGGCACTCCAGGTATGGATATATCACTGCGACACTCTAGGTATGGAGACGCAACCGCGACACCTCGGTATGGGGTTTAGCTTACCAGGTACGACACTCCGGGTATAGAGCTATCACTACGACACTCTAGGTATGGAGACGCAACTGTGACACCTCAAGTATGGGGTTTAGCTTACCAGGTACGACACTCCGGGTATGTAGATATCATTGCGACACTCTAGGTATGAAGACGCAACCGCGACACCTCGGGTATGGGGTTTAGCTTGCCAGGTACGGCATTCCGGGTAAGGAGATATCACTGCGACACTCTAGGTATGGAGACGCAACTGTGACACCTCGGGTATGAGGTTTAGCTTTCCAGGTACGTCACTCCGGGGATGGAGATATCACTGCGACACTCTAGGTATGGAGACACAACCGCGACACCTCGGGTATGGGGTTTAGCACGCCGGGTATGACACAACAAAATCAACACTGCGACACTCTAGGTATGGAGACGTATCTGCGACACCTCGGGTATAGGGTTTAGCTTGCCAGGTACGACACTCCGGGTATGGAGACATCAGTATCAGTTTTGCCGGGTACATCACTCCGGGTATGGAGACATCAGTATTAGCTTGCCAGGTACGGCACTCCAGGTATGGATATATCACTGCGACACTCTAGGTATGGAGACGCAACCGCGACACCTCGGGTATGGGGTTTAGCTTGCCAGGTATGACACTCCGGGTATAGAGCTATCACTACGACACTCTAGGTATGGAGACGCAACTATGACACCTCAAGTATGGGGTTTAGCTTGCCAGGTACGACACTGCTGGTATGGAGATATCACTGCGACACTCTAGGTATGGAGACGCAACCGCGACACCTCGGGTATGGGATTTAGATTGCCAGGTACTACACTCCAGGTATGGAGATATCACTGCGACACTATAGGTATTGAGACGCAACTGCGACACCTCAGGTATGGGGTTTAGCTTACCAGGTACGACACTCCGGGTATAGAGATAACACTGCGACACTCTAGGTATGAAGACGCAACCGCGTCACCTCGGGTATGGGGTTTAGCTTGCCAGGTACGGCACTCCGGGTAAGGAGATATCACTGCGACACTCTAGGTATGGAGACGCAACTGTGACACCTCGGGTATGAGGGTTAGCTTTCTAGGTACGTCACTCCGGGGATGGAGATATCACTGCGACACTCTAGGTATGGAGACACAACCGCGACACCTCAGGTATGTGGTTTAGCACGCCGGGTATGACACAAAAAAATCAACACTGCGACACTCTAGGTATGGAGACGTAACTGCGACACCTCGGGTATAGGGTTTAGCTTGCCAGGTACGGCACTCCGGTTATGGAGATATCACTGCGACACTCTAGGTATATAGATGAAATCGCGACACCTCGGGTATGGGGTTTAGCACGCCGTGTATGGCACAACAAAATCAACTCTGTGACACTCTAGGTATAGAGACGCAACCGCGACGCCTCAAGTATGGGGTTTAGCACGCCGGGTATGGCGTAATCAAATCAACACAACACAACACAACATGGCAAGTCAGGTGACAGCTGGCGAGCCAGGTAAGTAAAAATGCAATGCACGAAATTTGATAGGACTATCATTGTCACACACTGCACAGATTCCATCAAAGTGGGGGTGACTGTAGGCACTGCATTTTTGCATTTAAGTCCCGATGATGAGCCTCGTGCGGAGGCACTACCTTTTAAGTCGCGGAAGTCGCGGTAAACGGACGTCGAAAGGGAAAAGTCAAGAATTGACATCTTGTTGGACTTAATTCGCTCGTTTAGCTTCAGGTTTGCTCGTTGGATCTCCGTTTCAAAATTATCCTCAGCCAAAAACCATATTCTCTCTCTTCTCTCTTCCTTGCTCATTCTCGGCCAACACATAAAATAAACCTTCATGTATACACTCACCAAACAGCACAAAAAACCCTAATAGCCTTCTCCATCCCCTCTCATTCACGCACTAACAACAAAGGACACACATCCTAAGCTTCACACCTCACGCCATTCTCTCTGCACTGCCCATTGGACCGATAAAATAACAAATACACAACCCATGCAGCAAGCCTTCACGCCATTCACTCTCCACAAAGCCTTCACGTCTCTCTTGCTCTATTTCACGTGAGACATCTCCCATCCAAAGCCATGCAACAAACTCCACTCATTTACCCATCCACCAACTATTCAAACAGCCAAATTAACCCTCCACCAATCATACCCCACGCCCTTGACCACCAATTTACCTTACCCCCGATTTTCAACAAAGGTTTTTAAGCCATTAATGACCTCCCTCTCCAAGTAAAAAGAAATAACACATCACCCCCCCATTTTCAACAAAGTAGCCACCCAATTAATAACCATCATCAATGATAGCCTACCTAATAAATGCACCACCCTTTGCCTATATAAAGAACCCCTAGCTCCATTGAAATCTCTGGCACATACAACAGAAGACACTTCTCTCCATTAGCTTCATCTCACGCCCAAACTGCTTTCATCCACTGCCTTCAATTCACGTCACTCTCCCCCCATTCAATAACCCTTCAATTCACGCCAAAATAGCCCATGGAACAAGCCCTCCAAACACGTCCAGCAGCCCCTAAAATCACCCATTTATTCACGCCCAAAATAGCAACAAATCAGCCTTCATTCACGTCCCACATCGCCCAGAAATCAGAACCTCGTTCACGCCCAAAACATGCCAGCCCCTTTCTCTCAGAATCCCACATCGACCAATAAGCCTAGTCCTCAGCCAAGCCCTCACTCACTCGGCAATTACAAAGCAACACAGCCTACTTAGCCACTCACGCAACACAGTCCACTCACGTCACACATAGCCACTCAACAACAGCCTTCAACTTCCCTCAATACACTCGCGCCACCTGCCTTCAAACACCAACCAGAAATCGCCCTTTAATTCATAGAAAATTACCCCCATTGTAGCTTATTCACACCGAAAAACGACACCCAAATAGCCCTTGTATATCACCGAAAATTACTCCAGAAACAGCCCCTGGACTGCCGAAAAATTGCACTCAAACAGCCCTTGTAAACACACCCAAACAGCTCCAAACAGCTCCTGAAAAATTTCCTCAAACCCGTAAAAAACTGCACTAAAAACTGCCTCTAACCCGCAAAAACTGTCCAGTTTTACAGCACATTCTGCCCCCAAAATAGTCCAGAATTAGTCCCCAAACTGCACCAGAAACCGCACCCCAAAACACCCAAAATAGCCCCGCATTACCGCAAAACAGTAAGCTTAAACCGTGACCAGAAATAGCAGCGAAACTGAGTAAAAAAATAGCAGCCCAAACAGCGAAGCAGCGAAGGAAAATGTTGAACCAGTGAACCGGAGGAGTTGCGGAGCATCAACCCTTCCGACGACCGCATACCGCACTTTTGAAAGACGACTAAAGAGGTTAGACCTGAGGGCACCCTTTTATTTATTATCCTTTATTTTTAGTTATTTTATTACTTTATTTCGCATGAGTATTGTGAATTGGTGCATGATGTGATTCCAGATGAACAAAATATGTGTTCTTTCTTCCGGTATATCGGATGGAAACCCGGACATAAATTCCGTAGCCGAATCTGAATGGACGGTATTGCAGTTTGCACTCGGGATATAATGCCACGTACCATTTGAGAGATTCACATATTTCGTTTCATCCAACCTTGTATTCGAGCATGATTAGGTTAATAGTATGTTATTTGTTTCTAAACATGATTTAGGCGTTAGTACGTTATTTATTTATGCATGACTTAGTTATTTTCTTCGCAATAGGAATTTAATTTACGTTTATGCTTATGTTGTTATTTATTTTTCGTATTTGATAATTCAACATGCTCATTGTGTGATATCGTATGTTTACCGTTATGATAACTAACTTTTAAAGCATGCAAACTTAGATTTAAGCCGTATACAAATTTAGGTGTAGGTTACCTTTTTGCAAATGTATGTTGAGTAGACTTGGTTAAAATTGCACAAATCCGTTCATTACAAGTGACATAAGTAAGGGACCATTATGAACCCAACGGTCTGAGGTATTCCCTAGCGAGGGGTGATTGCGGCCTTAAATCATTTTCCCAGTTCACACTAGGTGGCGACTCCATGTTATTTATCTGGTTTAGTTCCCCAGTGGGACTATTCCATACTCCCAACTAGGCCGCGAGCCTAGAACAGCGTCGCCGATTTCTGTGTTCTACAAGCATCCTCTCAGCCTCCAGGACAATCAAGAGGTTCATATCCCAATCAGGAAAGTTCGCGCCATTAAAGACATTTTCGCCAATGATAATGTCTCTAACCCCGATCTTTCCAATCATCTTAATTGTAATAGTCAAACTATTTAATTAACGATATTTGGGTACAGTCCAACTGTTACATGAAAAATAATAAAATATTAGTCCAACTAATAAATATATAATTGACGAAATTATTTGAAAGCGTGTAATGCCAAGTATTTGAACGAAATTGCAAATTCAATACTGGCCTCCCACTATTTTTCGGTGAGCCTCTAACTCTCTGTTGAGTACTCGGGAAACCTAGTTTCCTAGTGGGCTAGGATCCCCGTTAAATAACACACAACCTTGACTTTGGGTAACAAGCTGTATGATATTTAACTAGGTAGATATCTAAGATCAATTGGATCTCATCCAATTCATAGATCCGGTAGGTGGACCTCCAAGTCCAAAACATATATACAATATGTATGCCAATATATCCAAAATATTTTCCTAACCGTTTCCTCTGAATCAACTAAGCATTGGCTTTGGCTCAACAAGCTTACTGATTCCAGTTAAGCGGGACCCATTGACTTTGGAAAGCTTCGTAATCGATGTTGATGAATAAGAAGTGATCTTGACTTTGACTAACAAATCACAACTTGGGCAAGACATACGATATGGAACAAAGCCTTCATGATTCAAACACATCCGCGATGGACAAAGGTCTTGACTTTGGCCAACAAACCAGTGCCAATCTTGGATCTTGAGAATGAATCATTCAATGGAAGGAAAACGCTTAATATTTGATTGAGGGTTTTTCGCGTAATTGGTAACCAATTAATTATCTTTAATTAGGTCTCATTATACACCCTTAAGCATGCATTCTAAAAGCATAATAAGGCGCGGTAAATAAATTAATAATGATATGCGGATGTATATCTCACAAATTATTCCTAGAACAAATCACTCCATTTCCTCTCCCCGACTAGCACTATTCTAACATCTACCCAATTACATAATATATCAAAGAAACCTCATTACATTGAGGGGAATTGTTGAGAAGAGAATTACAAAGAATCGAGAGATAAAGGCTAGACACGCAGGTCTAATTTAATAAATTCTAAATTTATTACAACAATTTCCAAAAATGCCTTCACCCATCTAATATCCATCCGATATACATTATTCATGCAACACATCCATGTATTCACACAAAGCATGTTATTCAATCAATCTAATCCAATTAATTAATCTTTGAATTAAGTGATCATCCAATGTTCAAACAATGATTTGATTTGCACGAGTCCAACTCGTTTAAGAATAAGTACTCAAAGTACGAATTCTTGAATTATGTCGAACTATAATTTTAAATCCGATTCAATTTGTATTCAATACTAATTCTTTATTTAATTCCAAATTAAATAATTACACTTTATTAATGTGCCTTTACGAGTTAGATTCTAAATCTAATCTTAATGGGTCTCAAAGCCCAATTAACATTCAATGTCAATTTAATTAAAGTCCAATGGGCTTTCAATTAATTTATTAAGGCATGGACTTTGCAAACCAAAGCCCAATTGAGGAATCACCATTTGCCACAAAATTAATTTTGGCCTATTAGGCCTAATTAAATTTTAAAAGGCCCATTTATTATATTTGGACTTAATGGAATGGTTTTAGGCCCAATTAGGATCCAATCCAATTGTCCTAAACCAACTTGGCCCAACCAAGCCCATTAGGCCCAAATACAACAATTTTAGCCCAGTTTCAAATTAAGCCTAATTAATTAAATTCTAATATTCCAAATTTCACAATTTAATTAATTAAAGTGTTTAGCCATGATTAATTATTTAAATTAGCATTTCCAAAATACCAATTTAATCATTTAATCATGCTTTATTATATTCAATACATGTCCAACCTTATTGAAATAAAATCAAGTCATTAACATTCTCCCAAGGTCACGACAATATGATATTTTTATATCTGATTTTGATTTCAATCCAATTAAATCACAAATCAATATATATCATGTCTTTAAACACATCCAATGGTTAAAAAAAAAATTACCATGATCTACAAAGGTCCATATATTCGGCCAAGCCTAAGTATTTGGGGAAAATTAATCCAATTAATTTTTCATCAAATTGATCATGCATAACACTTAGTTATCATTATGTAAGCATACTCAAACAAATAATTGATCAAATCATGCTCAAATCAAAAATACCCAAATTCAAGTATATAAACCCTAAGTTCATTTCATGCTCAAAATAGGCTCATGATACCATTGTTGGGTTTCTAAGTTCAAACCAAGATCATTTTAAGCATGAAATCATGTGAATACGAAAAGAAGTATAGCGGAAATATACTTACAAAGATCGGTTATATGATGTGTAGAGAACAATAAAATTTTGATCTATTGGAAGTTGTTCCAAGCTCCTCCAAAGTTGTGTATCAAGCTTCAAGCTTTGATCTTTGATTCCAAGCTCAATGGGAATGGTTTCCCTATCACCTTTGTATGAATCTTTGATGTGTGCTAGCACTTGAAAAATTGCAACAATTCTTCATTTGGCTCTATGAAGCTCACGGCAATTGAGGGTTGGGAGAGAGAGAGAAATTTTCAATTTTTGTTTTAATGTAAAAGTGAATTGATTTTCCAAAAACCAAAAAAATATACCAAAATCCAAATTTGGTAAATGTCACTCAAGCTTTTCATTATTAAAACAAAGTGTGTCTTACAAGCAACCATCATCTCATCACTAACTTCCATCACCAAAAAGTGATGTGAATGACAAGTGATGTGACTTGTGGGCCCCACTCGAATTCAAAATCCGAGTGGGCCCGCAAATACTTCCGGGCTCGGGTTCGTTAATTTCGAATTAACGAATTTTCCGTTGCGACGTAATTAAATCAAATTTAATTAAATAATTATGCCTAGCAAAATTACTATTAAAGTCTCTCGCGAATTAATTCTAAATTAATTTGTTCGCCCGAATTAAAATCCAATTTTAATTCTGTTATGAAATCTAATTTCATTTAATATATCGAATATATTATTTAATCGATTAATTCCAAATTAATCGTTCTCTCTCTTATATTGAATTTTATCCCAGATAAAATCTCACCGTAATTAATCCTAGATTAATTTTCTCTCACTTCCAATTAATCACAGATTAATTATGTTCGAGTCATACGTCATCGGTGAATCTTCGGGAAGCAACCCATGAGATCCCTGGATATATTGGTAGTAAATGTGGTCGTCGGACTATCCGAACATGTGCGTACCTCGTACCACGTTCTTACCGATTTACGAGACACAGTTCGCTTCTAGCAGAGCACCGTGCCTACCCAATTCTCCAGAAATATTCTTAAAGGAATATATAATCTTTGTCAGGCGTAGTATACATAGTATTGCGTATTGCAATCCAGTATCTGATGTCACATGCAAGGCATGGGGCTGGAATAGTGTCTGCCACGTACGAAGCATATATCGGATCACAAACAAATAGTCTCTATAATCGGATAATCATGACCTCGTCATATTATCCCGATAGTTGCAACACAATAGAGAACCGGTTTTGTATCCCTGCGTGATCATCATCTCCATATGACTGAAGTGATACTTCCGTCTTGACATCACACCCAATACATTACGATTCTCAATAAACTCAGAAGAGGTGTACACAGAACCTGTTAAAGTCCCGGATGACCAAAACCAAGCGTATTGATTGTCGCAAGTACTAGCGATGCAAGTCTCAGGTTAAGACCAAATACACCTACCCTGATGCGGATTCCCATAGACACATAGTCATACTACCAATGGGATTCCGCGGGGTCTATCTAGAGCGAAGCTGTTTCCGTACCATCGTTAAACACAACCTCCTATCACACTTGTATAAGTATCCAATACTTAATTATATGAGAACTATACTGTTACGCTTTCATAACACGCACAAGTGCAATACTAGTCTATTCTGCATTATCGATGTCAAGTCTCAATAATACTATGACTAGGGATATTTAATGATTAAACCTTTGTGAATTGATATTGTCTCATATCTTATAATCGGAACTAATCATAAGGACTTTTATCATTTATATATCTAAGTAATCTAATTAAAAAATGATAAAATGCAATTTCCATTGTCAGATAGTTAATTTGTACAAAAACCACGATGTCTTTTACAAATAGTGACGCTATGGGTCATAATTGTCCAACACATATATCATTGGTTCATTGACTAATGAGCTGAAAAGGCAATATATTGATATGTCTGATACGTATAGCATGATCACTTGGCTTAAGGAGTTTTTCTTGAATCAAGAACAAATTGTTGGACAATTATGACCCATAACATCACTATTTGTACAGATCATGGTGTTGTTGTACAAATTAACTATGTGACAAAGGAAATTATCCTTTTATCATTTGTAATTAGATTACCAAGATGTATAAATGATATAAGGTCCTTATGATTAGTTCCGGATTGAGTTAATATGAGACAGTATCAATCCACAAAGGTTTAATCATTAAATATCCCTAGTCAGAGTATTATTGAGATTAGACCTCGATAATGCGTAAAAGACTAGTATTATGATGAGTGGTAAATCTATCACTATTTCCCACTCATTTAACCTAATATTTTGTAAAGTTACTTGAGTTTTGTGAATATTTTGATGTTTTTTGTGTTATTTTGAAGGTAAATAAAGTTTCAGGACATTCTGGAGGTGATTTGGAGCAAAACAGGAAAAACTGGACAAAAAGGGCAAAATCGTCATTTCAGAGTCGCGACGCTGAAGCCTTTCACGTCGCGACGCCCAGCATGCGCCGGACTTGCTAATGTACGCCGTGGACACGTGGACCAATCAGAAAACTTGCTAACATGTGCCGCTTGCTAAAATACGCTGATCATGCTAGCTTGCGCCGTGCCACGTGTCGCTATCACAACGGAGATGCTAATGTGCGCCGGTGCCACGTGTCGCGATCTAATGCTGCCGAAAATCGCCCTCCACACGTCAGTGTGACGTAAGCAATGACGTCATGAACAATGCCACGTCATCGGATAAAGATCTGAGCTCTTAGCCGCCTCGCCACGTGTCAAGCCGTCAGTGTGCCACGATTCACTGTAGCTGGCGTCGCGACGCTGAACTGTAGCTGGCGTCGCGACGCTGGTCCCTTATCCGCGCCTATAAATAGAGCTCGAAATTTCAGATTTCAGTGTACCTCTCCCTCCCACTTCTTTGATGTAATTAGGGAGTTCTTCTCTCTCTAAGTTTCTTTTAATTTAGTTTTGTAATTTTAATTACGTTCTGTAATAATAATAATTTACTTTCTTTATTTTACATTTTTTACTATTCATAATGAGGAGGTAACTTCCTTATGCGAGGGTGAAAGGTAATTCTTTTACTATTGCTATTTAGATTAATCTCCCTTAAAAATAATATATTCACTATTTAAAACCTGACTAATCAAGGATACCGCTATATTGGTCGGTTGGTAATTTAATTTAATCTGGTTTAAACCTGACTAATCAAGGATACCGCCAGATTGGTTGGTTGGTAATTTTATTTTGGTTCCGCCTTTATGGCTGGTTTATTTTGGTTCCGCCTTTATGGCTAGTTGGACTTAAATTGACTTAATCAGGTTACCGCCTATATGGCTGGTTGGTAATAATCACAAGTTTATATATTATTTTACTGGGAGATATCTAAATAAGTAATAGTAGAAATAATTCCTTTTATCTTAGCATTCTATTTTATTTTACTTTTAAGCTTTTACTTTACTGCAATTACTTTTCAGCATTGTTACTTATGGTTTTTACTTTTAAGTTTTCATTAGCCCTAGCTATGTGTCATAACTAAGTTAGTTATCTAGGTTGTGATGAATTTAAATATCACGGGTTTATAAGGGGTTAGATTATAATTTGGGTAATATAAAGATTTATTTATTGAGTCTTAATCTTAATGCCTTTTTATTAATTGGCCACTAATAAAATTGATAAGGTAAACTTAAAATGAACTAGACATAGGGATTTTAGGTTTAAGACCTTAGATTCAATAGCCCACGATCTTCCTTGAGGATAGATAACCCTTTAATAGATTTCCTTACAGGATAGAAATATACCTGTCGGGCGGGGGTAGCCATAATTGGAACTTAATCTTAATGAATCTAGGTAATTTGGTTGACATAGACATATGGTTCAATTGGATTATACTAGGTATTTGTAATTGACCATCGGAAGAGGCTTTTACATAATTTAGTGTTCCAGGTTAATAAATCAATATTTTACCCAACTATAAGATAACCACTTCATCTTTAAATAATATTGGAATAAATCACAACCCTAGATAGTTTTTAATATTGAGTTTTCTTAAAATCTACTTTCGAACAATTTTATTTACTTGTCTTTAAATTTAGAATCGTCGCCATTTCAAATCAATTAAAAAACCTGTTAGATACTAGTAATCATTTGACCTCATAAAAATTAATTGATAAGTTTTTAAGTCCTCGTGGGATCGATACTTTTTATACTACTTGAACGATACGTACGCTTGCGTTATACGTGTGTGTTTACGCCGGTCATATTACACTTGTGCCCGTTGTGGGAGCATAACGGCATTATTCTCATATATTTGGGTATAGGATACTCATGCAAGTGTAATAGGAGGTTGTGTTTACCGATGGTACGGAAACAGCTTCGCTCTGGATAGACCCCTCGGAATTCCATTGGTAGTATGATTATGTGTCTATGGAAGTCCGAATCAGGGTAGGTGTATTTGGTCTTAACCTGAGACTTGCACCGCTAATACTTGTAACAATCAATATACTTTGGTTTTGGTCGTCCAGGGCTTTAAAAGGTTCTGTGTATGCCTCTTCTGGGTATATTGAGAATCGTAGTTTATTGGGTGTGATGTCGAGACGGAAGTATCACTCCAGTCATAGTGGATATGATGATCACTTAGGATATGGAACTGGTGCTCTTATGTACTGCAGTCATCGGGATAATATGACTAGGTCATGATTATCCGATTATAGAGACTAGTTACCAGAGATCTGATATGTGCTTCGTACGGGGCATACATAATTCCAGCCCCATGCCTTGCACGTGACATCCGATGCTGGAACGAAATACGCAATACTACGTATACTACGCCTGATATAGATCACATATTCCAGTAAGAATATTTCTGGAGAATTGAGTAGGCACGGTGTTTTGCTAGAAGCCACCCATGTCTTGTAAATCGGTAAAAACGTAGTACTAGGTACGTACGTGTTCGGATAGTCCGACGACCGGATTTACTGCCAACATATCTGGGGCTCTCATGGGTCGTTTCCTGAAGATTCACCGATGACGTATGACTCGCACTTTATTAATTTGGGATTAATTATAAAGAGAGAAAATTAATCTGGGATTAATTACGAAGATATTTTATCTAGGATAAAATATTATTTAAAGAGAGAGAGAACGATTAATTTGGAATTAATCGATAAAATAATATATTCGATATATTATACGAAATTTGATTTCGACGGGGAATTAAAATTAGATTTTAATTCAGGCGAACGAGTTAATTTAGAATTAATTCGTTGGCGACGTGAATAGTAATTTTGCTAGGCATAATTATTTAATTTTGTCTCAAAGGGAAATTCGTTAATTCGGAATTAGTGAACCCGAGCCCGGAAGTGTTTGCGGGCCCACTCGCATTTCGAATTCAAGTGCTGCCCATAAGTCACATCACGCGTCGCATCACATCGCACGTCATTCAAGTGATGGATGTCTTGTCACTTTGAGTGATTGACATGCAGTCAGTATTCATGAAAGAAGTGGTTGTGAGGCATTTAATGAGATTTTTTGCTCCAAAATTTGGTTTGACTTTTGGAAATGATATACCAAATTTTGAAAAGCTTTTTGATAATTATTGTTTTTAGAAAACAAAAGAAAAACTCTCTCTCTCTTCCTCACACACAAGAATCGGCCAAGGGCCAAAATTCTCTCCCAATAGTTTCCTTCAAAGCCGTGAGGTTCATCAAGGGAAATAGAAATTTTGTGGCAAAATTTTAAGAGTGCTAGCACACATCTGGAGTCTTACGAAGGTGATAGGGAAACCAACTTGTGAGCATGGAATCACCATTTGCAAAGCTTTGAGCATCAATGGAGCACAAAAATTGGTGGTGACCGAAAACTCAAGGAGCACAATGAGGCCAAAGCCGAGAGTTCAAGGAGATATAGGTTTTGTAGGTCCTCGCATCGCCAAATCCGATCATTGTAAGTATGATTCTGCCATATTTCATTGTTGTATTCACACATGTTTCTTGCTTGAAATTGATCTTGGGACTTAATAGAAACCCAACAATGGTATGCTTGAATGATAATGTATTGAAGTTGTATTTGATCAATTGCATGAAATATTGATTGGATCAATTTTTCCCCAATATGTGAGGCTTGGCCGAATGTATGCAATGCCCTAATGTCATGGTATTTTTTTGATTTTGATCATTGGATGATTTGAAATCATTTGGGTAATGTTGATTTAGGATTCAATTGGATTGAAATCGAATCGGACAAAGAAAACCCTAAAATGCTGTGAATGATGTAGCATGGAAATGATTGATTTTTGATTCAATTGTGTTGGACATAAGTTGATGATAATGAGCATAATTAATTGAGTAAATTAGTATTTGGAAATGTTAATTTAGTTAATTATTATGTCTATACACTTAAGGTAATTAAATTATGAAATTTGGAATTTTGGTAATTTAATTAATTGGGCCAAATTTGGAATTGGGCTTGTAAAGTTGTAATTGGGCTTAATGGGCTTGGTTGGGCCAAGTTTGGTTTAGGCTAAATTGTTTGGATCCAATTGGGCCCAAAACCATAACCATAAAGTCCAAATATAACTAAATTGACCTTTAATTTTAATTGGGCCTAATGGCCCTAAATTGGTTTCTTGGAAAATAAGGGTGATTCCTTAAATGGGCTTTGATATTTGGGCTTGACCCATATTGACCAAAAGTCCATGCCTTAGAAATTAATTAAAAGCCCATTAGACTTTAATTAAATTACATTGGATGTTAATCGGGCTTTGAGACCCGTAATGATTAGATTTAGGTACTAAGTCGTAAAGGTACATTAAAAAGTGTAAATATTTAATTTGGAATTAAATATAGAATTAGTATTAAATACAAATTAAATTGGATTTAATGTTGTAGTTTAATATAATTCAAGAATTCGTACTTTGAGTACTTATTCGCAAAATGAGTCGGACTCGCGCAAAATCAAATCGTTGTTTGAACATTGGATGGTCATTAATATTCAGATTAATTAATTGGATTATATTGATTGATAACATGCTTGTGTGAATACATGGATGCGATGTATGAATAATGTATATCGGATGGATATTAGATGGGTGAGGGTAATTTTGGAAATTATTGTAATAAATTTAGAATTTATTAAATTGGACCTGCGTGTCCAGCCTATTACCTCTTGACTCTGTGTATTTCTCTTCTCACCTATTCCCCTAAATGTAAATGAGGTTTCTTTAGAAGTGTTATGTAATCGGGTAGAAGTAATACTTGTGCTAGCGGGAGAGAGGAAATGGAGAGATTTGTTCTAGGAACAATGTGTTTAAGTATCCATCCGCATATCATTATTATTTTATTTATACGCGCCTTATTATGTGTTTGGAATGCATGTTTAAGGGTTATGATGATGAGACCTTAACAAAGATAATTAATTGGTTGCCAATTAAGCGAAAAAACCCTCGACACATATTAAGCGTTTTTCCTTCCATTGAGTGATTCTTACTCAAGATCCAAGACTGCACTGGTTTGTTGGCCAAATTCAAGACCTTTGTCAGTTGCGGATGTGTTTGAATCATGAAAGCTTTGTTCCACATTGGTGTCTTGTCCAAGTTGTGATTTGTTGGCCAAAGTCAAGATCACTTCTTGTCCATCGACATTGATTACGAAGCTTTCCATGGTCAATGGGTTCCTCTTAACTGGGATCATTAAGTTTGTTGTGCCAAAGCCAAGGCTTAATTGATTCAGAGGAAAATGGTTAGGGAATATATTGGATATATTGGCATATATAAGATATATGTTTCGGACTTGGATGACCACCTACTGGATCTAGGAATTGGATGGGATCCAATTGATCTTAGAGATCTACCTAGTTAATTATCATACAATTTGTTGGCCAAAGTCAAGATTGTGTGTTATTTAATGGGATCCTAGCCCACTAGGAAACAAGGTTTCCCGAGTACTCCACAGAGGGTTAGAGGCTCGCCGAAAAATAGTGGGAGGCAAGTATTAAATTTGCAATATTCGTTTAGTTACTTGCCATACGCGCTCATTTAAATATTTCGTCAAATAATTGTTTATTAGTTGGACTAATATTTAATTGTTGTTTTAATAAAACAGTTGGACTGTATTCAAACTACTTCAATTAATTGTTGATTTTATAATTGGATTATAGTAATCAATATAATTGAATTTAACCTATAGTTGATTATATAGTTAGACTATAGTAATCATTATAATAAATAGTACCTAAAATCGTTGATTAAATAGTTGGACTATTAGAATCAAGATAATTGAAAGATTAGTGTTTAAAACATAATCATGGGTGAAAATTAATTTAAACGACTTTAATTTTCGAATTGGGAATAAAACTTCAGGATAGTCCTGAAAACTGAGAAGTTACTTTATTTGATATAGTGACGTCTCGAGCCTAAGCCCGGAGTTGAGCAAATAAGTAGAACATGATATTTGGAATATTCATGTGATGATAACTTTAGTGCTTAATCCTTTATGCTTGCCGCATAGACTCCTTAATTTCTTAGTCAGAACTAAGGATTAGATCCTTATAGTATGATAATGAAATTGAAGGATCTTCATATATCTATCCTTAGATATTAGAAGAACAAATTGCAATAGTAAACTCTTGGAGAGTTAATGGCTATACTCAAGGAGACAAAGCCAAAGTTTGCAATAAGGCAAGAAGCGCAAGACGCATCTTACTTCGACATTCCATAAGGCCAAGGCTTGGCCAAAGGCTTATGGGGGTATGGAAAAGGGGCAAAGGCAAAATCATTATAATCTTCGGGAAGACAAAAGACATATCCCGAAATGTCTGCCTACACTGTGGCAAACGGGGTCACTGGAAGCGTGACTGCTGTATGGACAAGGCAGACATGAAGGAATTGAAGACGGACAAGGCTCCGACTTCAAATATGTTTGTCATAAATGTTCACTACTAGTATTAAAATTGGATTTTTAGATACTGAGTGTGGTACATAAATATATGTGATATGCAGAATCTGTTGAGAGCAGGATACTGACTTCAGATGAGATCTATCTACGAATTGGAAACGGGACGAGAGTCGCTGTTTTTTACCGTAGAAACCTAGATTAGGAACTACCCTTCGGGTATGTACTTAAATTAGGAAACTGTTAAAATGTGACTAGTTTGACTAGAAACATTATCTCTATATCAGAGTATAATCCGTTGCGGATATACCTTATATTCTAGAACACTAAAATGTTTCATTTTATAAAGATGATATTGAGATAAACACATTAGATGTGAATAACAGTATTTATATTTTGAATATAAATGAATCTCAAACGTATAACAGGACAAACAAATAGCTCACACTAATTTAATCAGTTGAGACTTATAAGTGACATTGTTGTCTGGGACACAATTAAACAAGACTCGTATATCCACACTTTCGAAGAGTGGGTACTAGGACAAATTTGATTCTAATCAAATAAAGTCTATGAATCTAGTTTATTAGGCAAAGTGCCTAAAACACATTTTACTTGGTAAAAGTGCAAGTGCCACCGATCTGTTAGCCCTCGTTCATAGTGACATAAGTGGGCCTATATCTAGCTAGGCTAGAGGTGGATATGAATACTTTGTAACCTTTACGGATGTGGCATCGCGTTATGGTTATGTGTTTCTTATGAAACACAGATCGGAAACTTTTGATAATTCAAGAGTTTCGACACGAAGTAGACATACAGACCGGCTAAAGTATTAATACCATCACGGTTAGACCATGATGGAAAATACTTAAGCAATCAGTTTCTCATATAATTGAAAGAGTATAATATTCTTTCAATGAGGACTCCTCCCGGAACACGTCAGTTTGACGGTGTGTCCGAACGGAGAAACATATTTTGTTGGACATGATAAGGTTAATCATGAGTCGCTCTGAGCTACCATTTCCTTCAAGGGATAAGCTTTAAACAGTGCAAAACTTATTTTGAATAAGGTTCCATAAAAATCTGTTAAACACTTCATATTAGATATGAACAGGAAAGAAACCGAGTTTCTCATTCCTGAAGAGATTTGGGAATGCTAGGCATATGTTGGATGATACCAAACTAGAACCCAAATCGGATAAGTGCCTAAGTTGTGGGTTATCCTAGGGAAACCAAAGTATAGTACTTATACAACTCACAAGGAGAAACAATTTAATTGTTGCTCGCCATGCGATTTCCTAAGAGGAATACCTATATGCAGTGGTAAGTGGGAGGAAAGTAAAACTCGATGAAAATCAGAGTAATACTATTCCAGGCACTGATTCCTTAATTGAACACAAACAGTTCATCAAGGATGAAACTGTACCATTATCTTCGAATACACAATAACCGCGTAAGTTGGAGAGAGTCAGAAAACAACCTGGGAGGTATGGGTTTCTGATCTCACCTCATAAATATGTCAATCTTATTGAGGAATACGAACTGACTATGTATGAGGAAGTGATACAAAGGTATCGACTCCCTATTATGGCAAAGTGCCATGATGTCCGAAATGGATTCCATGTATACCAACTCAGTTTGGAGACTGGTTGTTATACCGGAAGGCATTGTGCCTATTGGTACTATATAAGTCTTCAAGGAAGACAAACATGGAAGGCAACATACCAACGTACTAAGCTAGGCTTGTAGCGAAAAGGTATCGTTATCAACATTGTGTCGATTACGACGAAACCTTTTAACTTGTTGCCATGGTTAAATCCATTTGGATAATACTTGCTGATGCTGCATGTTTCATTTATGAAATATGACAGCTGAATGCCAAAACCGTTTTCCTTAACGGAAACCTTTTGGAGGATGTTTACAACATCCTAACGGTTTTGTCATACCAAAATGAGCAAACAAGGTTTGCAAGTTAATTCGATCCATGGATGGATTAAAGCAAGCATAGCGTTCTTGGAACTATCGTTTTGATGTAATCATAATGGTATATGATTTAATTCAAAACGAAAATGATTCTTGTGTATATAAGAGGGTTAGTGTGGGAGCGCACATAAAGTGAATGTCCTAAATAATGATGATGATCATATCATTTCTTGGAAATGATATTCCCATAAAACAATCGGTGAAAGCTTGGCTTTCATGACAATTCTCCATAGAATTCTTGGGAGAAACAACCTTTATTCTAGGAATAAAGATCTACTGGGATAGATTTAAAGTTGTTAATACTCTCCGAGAACTCGTACATTGAAATAAATGTACGCGACTTGGTGTCTTATATGCTTTGAGCATATGAAGTCACAATCAGGCCAATCCATGTGATAGTCACTGGATTGATGTTAAGAACATCCTTAGTTTCTTAGACGAACTAAGGATGCTGTCTTATACTATAGAGAATGAGAACTTGAAGTGACTGGGTTTACTACTGTAAGTTTCCAAACCGATAATAACGACTATATGTCGTAACAACGGTACTATAAAGTTTGAATAACGGAACAGTGAGCTGGAAATCTTCCAAGCAAGATACTGTTGCTGAATAAACAACACAAGTGGATTATTGCTGCAGCTGAGGCAGCAATATAAGCAATTTGGGTCGATACTAATCCTAATCAGATTAGGTATAGTTCTGTTAGCAGCTGAGCTAGGCAACAGCACAGGCTAAAGAATTAATGGTCTCATCAACGATCCAGATATATACTTCAAATATTCATCTGATTCGTTCGGATCACACATATCGTGTGCGATGATGTGATGATCGAATAAATCGCATCAGATGATAACCATGCAAATCCGCTGACGAAAGCATTTCCTCAGCAGAAGTTTGAGCGAACCGTACATAGTTCGCGTGTAGGACACTTGAGTGATTGGCTATAGGCCAAGTGGGACATTGTTCGACAATTATGACCCATAGCATCACTATTTGTACAGATCATGGTGTTGTTGTACAAATTAACTATGTGACACAGGAAATTGCCATTTTATCATTTGTAATTAGATTACCAAGATGTATAAATAATAGAAGGTCCTTATGATTAGTTCCAGATTGAGATAATATGAGACAGTATCAATCCACGAAGGTTTAATCATTAAATATCCCTAGTCAAAGTATTATCGAGATTGGACATCGATAATGCGTAAAAGACTAGTAATACACTTGTACTCGTTGTGGGAGCATAACGGCATAGTTCTCATATATTTGGGTATAGGATACTCATGGAAGTGTAATAGGAGGTTGTGTTTACCGATGGTATGGAAACAGCTTCGCTCTGGATAGACCCCTCAGAATTCCATTGGTAGTATGACTATGTGTCTATGGAAGTCCGAATCAGGGTAGGTGTATTTGGTCTTAACCTGAGATTTGCATCGCTAGTACTTGCGACAATCAATATACTTTGGTTTTGGTCGTCCAGGGCTTTAACAGGTCCTATGTACGCCTCTTCTGGGTATATTGAGAATCGTAGTGTATTGGGTGTGATGTCGAGACAGAAGTATCACTCCAGTCATAGTGGAGATGATGATCACGTAGGATACGGAACTGGTGCTCTTATGTACTGCAGTCATCGGGATAATATGACTAGGTCATGATTATCCGATTATAGAGACTAGTTACCAGAGATCTGATATGTGCTTCTTACGGGGCATACATAATTCCAGCCCCATGCCTTGCACGTGACATCCGATGCTGGAACGAAATACGCAATACTACGTATACTACGCCTGATATAGATCACATATTCCAGTAAGAATATTTCTGGAGAATTGAGTAGGCACGGTGCTTTGCTAGAAGCCACCCATGTCTTGTAAATCGGTAAAAACGTAGTACTAGGTACGTACGTGTTCGGATAGTCGACGACCGGATTTACTGCCAACATATCCGGGGCTCTCATGGGTCGTTTCCTGAAGATTCACCGATGACGTATGACTCGCACTTTATTAATTTGGGATTAATTATAAAGAGAGAAAATTAATCTGGAATAATTGTGGAGATATTTTATCTGGGATAAAATATTATTAATGAGAGAGAGAACGATTAATTTGGAATTAATCGATAAAATAATATATTCGATATATTATACAAAATTGGATTTCGACGCGGAATTAAAATTAGATTTTAATTCAGGCGAATGAGTTAATTTAGAATTAATTCGTTAGCGACGTGAATAGTAATTTTGCTAGGCATAATTATTTAATTACGTCGAAACGGAAAATTCGTTAATTCGAAATTAATGAACCCGAGCCCAGGAGTGTTTGCGGGCCCACTCGCATTTCGAATTCAAGTACGGCCCATAAGTCACATCACCCGTCGCATCACATCGCACGTCATTCAAATGATGGATGTCTTGTCACTTTGAGTGATTGACATGCAGTCACTATTCATGAAAGAAGTGGTTGTGAGGCATTTAATGAGATTTTTGGCTCCAAAATTTGGTTTGACTTTTGGAAATGATATACCAAATTTTGAAAAGCTTTTTGATAATTATTGTTTTTAGAAAACAAAAGAAAAACTCTATCTCTCTTCCTCACACACAAGAATCGGCCAAGGGCCAAAATTCTCTCCCAATATTTTCCTTCAAAGCCGTGAGGTTCATCAAGGGAAATAGAAATTTTGTGGCAAAATTTCAAGAGTACTAGCACACATCTGGAGTCTTGTGAAGGTGATAGGGAAACCAACTTGTGAGCATGGAATCACCATTCGCAAAGTTTGGAGCTTGGGGCATCAATGGAGCACAAAAATTGGTGGTGACCGAAAACTCAAGGAGCATAAAGAGGCCACAGCCGAGAGTTCAAGGAGCTAGAAGTTTTGTAGTTCCTCGCATCGCCAAATCCGATCATTGTAAGTATGATTCTGCCATATTTCATTGTTGTATTCACACATGTTTCTTACTTGAAATTGATCTTGGGACTTAATAGGATCCCAACACAAGTCTTGATTCATATAGTGATTGTGGAATTGTTTCCCTCCAGACTGGTAGTGGGTCAACCAGTCAACCCGTATATGCTTAATTTGATTGATCTGATCTAACAGTTGAAGCTATGTGACTTTCCACCCAATAATACTCATGGTCGTAGTTTGATAATAGGTTCACTCCCTAGCTCATTTCGCCAGTTTGTATTAAATTTTAATATGCATGGGATTCGTTGTTCTTATAATGAGTTGTATAGGATGCAAGTCACTGCTGAGGAGGACTTAAAGAAGAAATAAGTGAGTTGCAATAGTTGATACTGCTTGGAAACCTTGGATTGAAAATATTATAACAATAATTATGGGAATAACTATTTTGGTTATCGTGCTTCGGTGGGATGACATAATGAAATTTGTAATGCCTCTCTCTATGTTGTGTGAAATCATGGATAAAGATTATAAATTGAAGAAAACTACTATTCATAATTACCTAAGGAATCATATGGTAGGTATTTGATCACTGTTGATGATTTCTAGGCAAAAGAAGCTCTTCTGGATCACCATAATGAAAGTAGAGTACTAATGTTGCTTACATCCTCAAGCTGTGTCGATTTGAAAATGGAGAGAATATTTGTGTTGATTTAATCCCCAGTGAGGGGCCATTATTTAGAAGGGTTTTCTTTCTACGTCTTTGGAAGTAAGTCATTCCAGGAAAATATAGAAGAGGCAGTCCATCTAACTGTAAAAACCTTTTTTATATGTTAGTCAAAAAGACACTGAAAGGTGCATATATAATAATATTAAATATAAATTATTTATGTGGGTGGGTCTTACGTGGAAAAAAAATAAAAAATAAAATTAAGATTCACTATTTACACAGTAAATCTCATGCATATAAATAGAGGATTCATTTCATTATTTTCTTCATTCCATTTTCAACTAAAATCATCTGTAATCTAAGAGAGAAAGATATTGTTTCTTCTTTAGAGTTTGTGAGAGAGTTGTAATTCTTATATTTTAAGAGAGTGTAAGATTGTTCATTTCGTGTGTTTAGAGAGAAGTTGTAAAATTATTTACACTATAGTGAAATCCTTCTACATTTTCCCATGAATGTTTCCCTCACATTGAGGGTTTTACCAGGTTAAATCTATGTCTCATTATTTTTTTTATTGTTAATATTTATGGTAGGGTAAGCCTCCTATTATTATTGTATTGTTAATATTTATGGTAGGGTAAGCCTTCTATTATTATTGTATTGTTATATGGTAGGCAATGCTTTATGCACTAACAATTGTTATCAATTTCACTTTACTTGCGTGCCAGCTTCAGCCCACAATCCTCTAACAGTGGTATCAACGCTTCAGGTTCAGGGATACTATTTACAGAGTCTATTCATTGGGACTGTTCACATATACGGTATAATATTATTCACATATATGGTATTATTCATGTATATGATACTGTTCATATATTCGGTACTATTCACTATAAAATAGTAAAATTCGGTTCAAGTGAGAAGCTGATCGTCATCAGAAACATGACATGAAAGTTTGAAATTGAGAAGTTCAACGGGAGCAACTTTTCCATTGGGGAAACTTAAAATGAAAGCAATCTTGAGAAAAGGCAATTGGTGAGAGACCAAATGGAATGACCGAAGAAAAATGGAAGGATATGAATGACAATGCTATGTGAAACTTCCTTAGCAAATTTTGGGCTATCCAACGTTGCGATTTGGGATGCACTTACCAAATTGTACGAGGTCAAGTAAATAAATAACAAGATCTTCTTAAATAGGAGATTTTACACTCTTCGAATGAGTGAGTCCATATCCATGACGGATCACATCAACAACTTAAATATACTATTTTCCCAACTCATAGTGTTGGATTATAGTAAATCTACAAATGAAAATATGGAGTTCTACTTCAAAGTCTACCAAATTTGTATGATCAACTTATCATCAACTTGACAAGTAAAGTTGTCACTGGTAATCTAGTCTTTAACGAAGTTGCATCTACTGCTCTGGACGATTAATATATGTAAAAATAAGGAAGACGGGTCATCTAATTCACAACAAAAAGAAACATTGTCAATGACAAGTGGGAGATCAAAAGAAAATAGCTCAAGTGGGAGTCAAAATCACTGTAGATCGAAATCAAAAAGTGATGAACACTTAAAAGTACACATTTATTAAAAAGAAAATTAATCATTTTACACTTGTAGTTCATTAATCCCCTTAATTTAGCACATTTGTGAAATAATAATTAAATTTATGTTTTATATATTTTTATTGTGATTTTTATTTATTATGTAGGTGAAATAATACTTTGGAAGCTTGACTAGAAAAATGGACTTGACATTTGAATTTTGGAGGTCCGAAACTTGCAAGGGCTTTCTAACGGTATACAATTTCGGAAATTCCAAATTTGCACAATTTTCGTATTTTGGCCATACCTTTTTACTCTGATATCGGATTGAGGCCAATTACAGATGAAAGAAGACTCAAAGATCTACAACTTTGATGTTCATAAGATTTTCAAATTCTGAAGTTTGCAAGATCAAAATTGACGAACAATCCAAAGTGTGTTAAATATCAAATCTTAAAAAAAAAAAGAACATTTGTCAATTTCTCCATCAAACATGCTTGCAAGAGTGTTTGGTGGAGTGTTTGGTGGCATGTTTGGTGGAGTGTATGGTGGAGTGTTCGGTGGAGAAATTGGTGGAAGCCTTTATTTTTGCCTATAAATAGAAGCCATTATTTCACTTTCATTTTCATACTTTATTTGATTTCACTTAAGGAATTGAAGATTATAACTTGTGTGTTTAATTTCTTATAATGTTTTTAATTTTAGTAATATAATTATGTATTTTTTTAATTACAATATAAGTAGCTAATTACTTTCCGGCGGGGGAATGAGTGAAGCTTTTATTATTTGAAGTTTATATCAATCTCATTTATATTATAATATATAAATAGTAATGAATAACAATTAATTGTGATCTGGATTAATTATTGACAAACTTTTCTATAGCATATATGGCTGGTTTTATACTATTTTAGCATAATTGAGTACCTAACTGGACTTGTTATAGACGAACGGTATCACCGTCTTTTTGGCTGGTTTTATGTTTTTGGCATATTTAATACCTTGGAATGACTAGTTATCGACAGAAATGACTACCGTCTTTATGGTCGGTTTTATATGTTTTAGCATAGTTAATTCTGAAAGTAAATTAATTGGGTTATAATGATCATTTACATATTATAAAAAATGAGATTTCTAAATGTAAAATATTAAAAGTGGATCCCATAACCCTATTATTTTATTTTATTGTTTTCATTTAATTCAAATTCTCCAACAACTTCAAACGAATTAAATCTTTTTATTTTCATTTAAATTATTATTTTTCCATACTAAATATATTCCATGTGCATCGATCCCGGACTTACCGGGTTATTTTATTACTTCGACACTCTTATACTTGGGATTAAAGAACCACTTTTGAGCATGTCAAGTTTTTGGCGCCGTTGCCGGGGAATACAATTTAGTAGATAGATTAATTTTTATTTTTCTTCTTTTTTTTATTTTTTATTTTATTTTTTCTTTTGCAGTTTATTTTTTATCTTGTCATTTATTTCCTTTTTGTAAATATAATATTTATTTTTATTTAGGTTGCATGAGAAACTGGTCTTGATCATCTAGCGGATGATTAAACAGAGATTCTCCATCACTTCCATCCTCAGTCAGAATGGCCAATCCACCTGTTCGAATTGAAAATCTAATAGATCAGGAAG